>CM046366.1:14513924-14543495 GCA_025413025.1 Ficus hispida | reverse complement strand
TACTGTTTTTGATAATTGTGATTTTGCTCTTTCTTCTTTTATTAAGCATGTCGCCCTTGGATTGGCTTGGGTTGTAGGCTGTTTGGGACAAAGTCCATCCTAATTACCTTAAATAACTTCCTTTTGCTATAATATCGGCCCAAGGCCCAACCTGAGGCTAGTCACCTTAGTATTCTCTCTCTCCCGCTGTGTTCATAAGCTTTACTGGCATGGACAATCGTTAAAGTTGTAGTTTTAAAAATTAAAATCGAAAATGTATATTTGATTAAAGTGTGAATTGAAAATAAACTTAGATATAGGAAATATTATAAAAATTTAAATTTTTTTTTGGAAAAAAAATATACAATATGACTCTTATTTTGTTTATTTGGTCATTGTGATAATCGAACACAATAATCATCTCATTTCAACTTAAAATTTAAAAAAATTATAGACTTTTAGATTTTGAAGTTTATGAAAACTTAAGAGAAAGAAAGTAAGATATAAATTTAAAAGTTTTCGAATTGAATACGAAAAATTCGTTCTTCAATCCAAAAGGCCCTTAAATATAGTTGATGTAGCAGCTCTACTCAATATTAGATTTATATACTGGTCTTTGTGAGTGTCTGAGAGGATCATGTTTCTTTGCCCACTAGTAATATAGAATAAATGAACGTGATAAGAAAGGAGGGAAAAATTTTTCAAAAAGTTAACAGATGTATATTAACTACGATAATAAATAGCTTGTTTTGGTCAAACTTAACACTATGTTATGTTATCATCTCATGGGGTATGTGTTTTATTTTGTTTTCATTTAGTTTTTTAGTTTTTTTTTTTCCAATAAGTATTTGTCAGACTTTTCCAAAACTTTTAAGACTTATTTATTGATACGACTGTTTCTCTCCAAATACGTACATGCAATTTTGAACAACATGAACAAGGAAATACGTACATACAAAAGAAGGATTTTTTTTTTTTTTGTCTTTTTCTTTTTCACATTTTGAAGGAAAGAGAAAGATCAACTAACTTTGATCAAGCAAAGTAGTTCGAGTGATAATTTCATATCTCACTCCACTGTAAGAGTCCGGGCTCGAATCCTTGCTCATCTTAAAAAAAAAAAAAAAAAAAACTACCATCTCACGGTTAAAACACATTCTAACTAAGTTGGCAACAGTTACATTTTCTTTCCTCTACTTGTTGGAGGAAAATTAGCTAAGAGTCCTTCATATTATACACACCATATCTTTGCACATCATTAAATCAAAGACCTTGATCAGATGCAAAATCACCGTCTGATGAACACTCTGAGTTGGAAGCTCGGTTGGAATTATCAACTGTGCCATATAAATATGGCGTATTAACATGCATCCAATCAGGGCAGTCCATCTGTTCAGTGCTGGGAAGGTAGCAGCCCACAGTACTCATCATAGATTTGTCATCCGTTTGGTGCCCATTTTGCTCAATTCCTTTTATCATCATTCCTTGATGAGCAATGACAGGATTTTGCTGGTCAATTATTTCACCTGTCAAAACATAGTTTCAAAGTTCATTTATTACTACTATTATTGTGTTAAAAAATTGCATCAGTAAAGATTAATGTCACGTAATTATGAACAAGATATTGCATTTGTTAAGAAAAACAATGACAACTCAAAGTCTCACACTGAGTTTAAAATTTGAGGTTAAAATTGACGTCTCTAGTATGATTTTTTTTAGTTTTTGATTATTGTAGATTAAATTCATTAAATTTACTCTTTGGAAGTTTTCCAATTATACTAATGTTTATATGAGAATTTTAATCAAGTAATTCTGTCGTGATCCAATTTTTAACCATCAAGTATCTCATATTTTAAACCCAAAATGTCAAATAAACCAAAAAACCAACTTATTTAAAAGTTTACAATTAGTTGGTTATAAGCTTTAAAAATGAATTAACGAAAGATAGTTGCAATTACAATTTTATTTCAAATTATATGGTCTTTTTTTTTTTTTTTTCCTAATGCATTATGCGTTTCACATGCTTAAAAAATAAAATTAAAAATTAAAAAAAAAACACTAACTAACTAACTGCAGCAATGGCTATACACACTCTCTGCAGGTTTCAACTTTCTTAGGATGTACTAAAATGTGTTCTCTCCTTTTTCTTTTTTCTTTTTTCTTTTTTTCCTTTTTTTTGGCAAAAAAAGAATATATAAATGTAAGTAAAAGTGACTAAATATCGTATATATATTTATACCTTGTGTTAATAGGGCAGGCTCATGTATAATTCCTTCCACCACTTCTAGCAGATTCCAGTTGTCATACGCTTCCTTTACCAAATTTTCAACATAACCCTGCAAATGTTAAAGATCATATTCATCAATATATACATATAAAATATATAATACACACATATACATATATAAAAGAAGGATGGAAGAATGATACAGAATATATATTGAGGTTATACATACCCTATTAAAATGGTAGCTTATTTCCCGAGTAGAGTAAACTTGTCCATTATTCTCGATCCTAATAACTTGACAAATAGAGTTCATCACAACAGATAAATCGTCTCTTCGACGGAAAATATGCCATTTGTGACCAATTTCGCATGTTTTTGCATGCTTTATAGTCACTTCCCACATTCTCTCGGACATCCCAACGCCTAAAATCTGATTTTATCAAGAAGAAACGAGAACAAGTAGTTAATTAATTTGCCATGCCACTAGCTTATTTATTAACCGCTATATTTTGGAATGTTTAATCAACATGTAACTAAAATAGGGTACTTTTATAGTAGGTCACGTTTTCTTGTCCTATCAATGGAATAAGTGCTTCTAGTTTTTTTTGATTAAATTTTAATGATCGATATTCTTGAATCTGATCATTAAAAATTTAACCAGATAACTGAAAATACTTACTCCATTTAGTACGTAAAAACAACATTACCTACATACCCCTAAAGTAATGTTTGTAAATAAAATACTATCTGTTTATGAACAAATAAAGAAGATCAAGCTTTAAAATATTGCTTACTTTTCTAAGCCTTTGCGTGTCGATAACAGACAACTTTAGGAAAGTCTTGCACTGTGTTAATGCCAACTGAGGAGAGCTTTTTGTGAAAAGCTCCCTCTTGCCAATCTTTTTCCAGCCTCCAAACTTCATCTTCCAACTTGGGTGGGTGATGCTTTTTATATACTAAAAAAAAAAAAATTCGAATCCATAAATCAATATCAACAGATTTATTTATATGTCATGCTAATAGTTAGTGAAGGATTCTTTATATTTTTATACATTATAGGACTATCAAAAAATTATTATTATAAACTATCTCACATTTTTACTTTTCTATTTTCAATTTATGTTCAGTGTTTACATTTTCTGGGTCAATTTTCATGTGGTCCAAAAGAGAGATAAGCACCCTTAAAAAAGAAAAGACAACGAAAATGAAAAACGAAAAGACTAAATTACTTGTTTAGTCTCTAAATTTTAATATTTGTGTAACTTGGTGTCGACTCTTTTTTTCATAACTGAACGATCCAAAATTATTAAAATATTGCTACTTCTATCAATAATTTGATCAAAAGTGATACTAACTAACAAATTCTACCTAAAAATTAATAGAAACGAGTATTTTAATAATGTTTTTAATAGTTTATGGACACTACAGCAACAAAAAAAAATAGGAACCAGAGTTGGACCAAACTTAAAAATATTTGGACTAACTTAGTAATTTAATCATAAGTAAAAGTGATTTAGATTTTTATTTATTTTTTCATTATCGAATTAATATTTTACACAAAGAGATTATGATTTAAGATGAACTTGAAATATTAAAGTATAAATGTAAAAAAAAATTAAATCGAAACATTTATATACACATGAAAGAAAGAAAGTGAATTAAAGTGTATTTGTTCATGATGGCATAAAACTTTTTCAACTCTCTTGACCTCTAAAGTTTTGGCCGGCCAACTGTGTGATAAATGAACAAAGAAAAGCTGGCAAACGACAAAAGGCATGTGCGAGAAATCTGGACCACATATATATGTAATGGGAATTGCAATCATGGACTTATCAAATAGTTAAACTGTTGTTGACTGAAAGTCACCTGTTTTAAAAGTGAAAAAAGACATTGCCCCTTTTTAATTGAGTGATGTGTTAATTATAAATTTGGTCCCTCTTCTTATCACATGACATGATTTATTTCTTAGAAATTTGAATTTGAACTTAAAATTGTGTCTATTTCAGCTATACTATAATTTGAAGGCTACTATTTGATAATGAATTCCCTATTTGTTATAAATGTCGAAAAAAATCCAAGCAAAAAAAAAAAAAAAAAACAAAAGAAAGTTAAAAAGGAAACAAATCAACTAAGACCCAAAAAAAAGAACGTTAAAAAGGAAAAAAATCAACTAAGACCAAAAAAAAATCAACTAAGACCAAAAAAAAAAAAGAAAGTTAAAAAGGAAAAAATCAACTAAGACCGAAAAAAAAAACAAAAACAAAAACAAAAACAAAACAAAACAAAACATGGTGGGTTTGTGTTTGGTACGGTTGACTTAATAAATAAAACTCAGTACGAGTTGGGAGCGCAAGTGGGGCTTCCAACTCGCTAATAATAAATCAACAAAATAATAATTAATTAATTATAAGGAGAATAAAAGATATGATTAGTTGCTGCAACACGCACTTGGTACTTCATCCCAAATTGCTCGAAAAGCGGTTTAGTTTTATATAATTATATATAAATATATATAGCCTTTTAACTAAAGTAATATTACTTAAATCTTGTTGATTCATCTTGTCTCTTAATTAACTTGAAGCCTGTACTTCATTGTTACAACTGTATAAGTACTTTGTTTACTAAAATCTTTCTAAACAATCTACTTCAATATTTTTAAGTTTCATTTTGAATAAAAGTATATTTTTTGTGATATAAAAGTACAAGTAGCGGAACTTATAATATTTATTCTAAACAGAATTATTTCATTATTGATCATATGGGCCATTAAATATTCAAATCAAAATATGGGCTAACTTATATTCAAACATGAAGCCAATAAAACAGTATATAAGGTGCTTTGTAATCTGCAAAGCACATAATTTTTGTCTTCCTAATTAAGTGAGCAAGAAGTTCAATAAATATATTGTAGCAAAGCTAAGATGTTAGTTTTAATGGGGGGGAAAAAAAAAATCTCATGTAGTTTTAAAAGTCTAATTAAAATGGTAAGAAAATAAAAGCGCATAAGAAACTTACATTCTCCACGGTGATCTTTGACAACAAAAGCCTCGGTTATGGCCTCACGGACGCTCAAACCCTGAGAGCTCGTCCCGGAGACCACCCTGGCGCCAATTCTAAACTTGCGGCTCCGAATCCAGCTGGAGTTATCGGTGAACTCAATATCTCCGATCACCGCCGTGCCTTCCCTCAAAGTGACGGTCAAGTCTCCGTGAAGCAACGGCCGCTTCCCGGTTCTCTCCTTGACAATGCTGCTCTCAAATTGGTCAATCGTCCAAGTATCATCCCTCGGAGGAAAATCGCCATCAAGAACAACAAGTTCTATTTTCGTCGGGTGAGGGAGGGAAACAGGCACCATTGGATTGCCGTTACTTCTGTCGACGACAAGGATTTGAAGGGGGTTTCCATCACCGCCGAGTATCTTGCTTCCGGTGAAGATTGGAAGTGAGAGATTGTTCAAGAAAACTAGTTGTAGGCTTGACTGTTCGAGGGCTTGGATTCGCAGCGACTGAGACCGAGTGATAGAGCGAGTGCAGCGCGTTAGAACTTGCTCTACTTCTTCATGCACCTAAATTAGAACATTGAAACGAAAACTTCCATAAGAAAAGTATATACATATACATAAGTTTATCTCACATCGCTGAGTAACTGGATTGTTCTGATATTTATATGATTTTACATGTCGGAAATAAAAGATATTTTTGGAATTTAACGTCTTCATGTACACAGATAACTATATATACATATATATAAATATGTAAATATCGACTTTATTCATGGTGTACATACCACTCTTCTAAGCAAAGGTTCCAAGGACGAGAAGAGGGAGTTCACCATAACTACTTCTCCAACGACACTGTCAAGATTCAAAAACAACATCGATAATTATCAAACTACACAAACCACAGTATCTTATTGTACTTTTTTGTAAATACTAAATAATATATATATATACATGTGTGTGTGTGCGCGCGTATATATATATACAATTTCTAAGCTAATAATTAAGACATTTGTACTGAGGAATATTCAAAGATATATAAAAACACATACGAAGCTAGAGAAACTCTGGGTCTCTTCCTCCGGAGGTCATCCGGCAGATCTTTGTCGGATGTCGAATCGTTAAAAAAACGTTTTCCAGCCATTTTTTCTTTTTCTTTTTCTTTTTTTTTTTTTTTTTTTTTGTTTGGGTATCCAACAATTAACAGAAAGAAAATCAAGAGAACAAGAGAGAGAAAGTGAGATCAAGAATGTCGAGGGAAGGATAGTTTGAGATCATTTGGGGGTTTTATACTTATAATTTTTCAGAACTTGTAATGGAAGACTGCGAACAAGAAGAGTTTGCAATATATAGTATTGCAAAATAGAAGTTTCCTGGAATGACAGCGGAAACACCTCGGTAAGATCCGTGAAAAAACCAAGTGATGGACGTTATCATCTGATGCAAGACTTTGACGTTAATTCTGTCTAGTCTACCCATATATATCTTTCCTTTTTTTTTTCTTTTTTTTTTATTTATTTTTTAATGTGTATGTTTTTGTGTCTCTTTCGCTATTTTTATTTAAAAAGAAACATAAAATCGGTCGGCTGAAAGGAACGGTTGATTTTTGTGAGGTGTACTGTTTGAGCCGTTGGATATGAGATCTAAATTTGACTATATAAATTTTTCGTGTAGTATACGGGCAGTCCAGGTAGTAAGGTTAAAAAGTCTTATGTTCAACCAAAAAAAATAAAAATAAAAAGTCTATGTGAGTAGCCTTCGTAGAAGGACCCGATGTTCTACGTGGGACCCATGGTGGGGGAGTAAAATAACACGCATTTATTAAAAAATAATAATTAATCTAAAAAGTTTTAAACCTTAAAAATATGATAATTTGATTATTTTTTTTTAAATTTGATCGAGAAAATCTTAAATATTTTAAAAATATTTAATGAATAAATTAAATTTGAATTAAGTCAAAATTTTTAAATTTGAATTAAATTAATTTTTAAAATAATTATAAATTTTATTAATTAAAAAAAAAAAATTAATATAAAAAAATATATAAATTAAACTTATTACTAAATAAGTTATAAATATTATTAAAATTTATAACGAATGAATTATGTATAAAATGCTTAACCTAAATAAAATGATATTTTAGTAATCCATCCATCAACAACTTTAATTTAAAAAAAAAAAAAAAAACTCATAAACGAAAATAAGAAAGAGAAAAAAAAAAAACCCACCTAGAATTTCTGTCTCCTATCCTCTCTCTTTCTCTCCTCTCTTTCTCTCTTAATCCACGATCTCCTCTCTCCGCCTCACAAACTCCACCGCCGCCGGGATCTTAGCCTCGCAATCTTGACCTCACTCACGTGTCTCTCCTCTTCGCTTGTGGTTTGTCAGTGCTCAGCTTTCGGAGGTAGACCACCAGCGGTGGGGGTTGGTGAAGGAACGCTGATATTTTCAGTTTTCAAGAGTTCTTTTTTTTTTTTTTTAATTTGTGGATTTTGAATATGTGAGTGGCGTCCGGCGTCGGATCTATGGGCGGTAGAGAGAGAAAGAGGTCTGCTTCCGCCGTCGGATCTGTGGGTGATAATGGTGGCCTCTGGCGTCGGATCTTTGGGGGGGTGGTGGTGCAAAAAATTTGAAAGAGATTCTCAAAATAAATAGTCTGCAAATTAAAAAATCTGGCGGGGGGGGGGGGGGGGGGGTGGGGTGGGTTAGAGCTCGGCGTTGGAGGTGGGGGGTACTCAGTTGGGCGAGATTCCGGGGGGTGGGGGTGTTCTTTCTTTGTTGGGGTGGGGTGGAGGCGCCTAAGCTCGCTGGCGGTGGTCGGGGGTGCTCGGCAATGGAGAAGACAACTGGGGGCGGGGTTGGATTTGAGTCAGCTCTGTGTCTCTCTCTTTTTTTTTTTTTTTTTAAATGTATATTAGGTATTTTTTTTAATAAGGATATTTTTATATTTTAATAATTAATCTAACCGTGTGTGATGGTCACATAATTTTTTTTTTAGAAATTTAATAAAATTGAATAAAAGACTAGATTATCACTATTTAGAGAGTTTAGAATTGTCTCGAAAAATTAAAAAACAATAATCAAATCATCATCTCTTCATAATTTATGGATATTTAGATCAATTAATCTTAACAAAAATTATGCCCATTCATCTATGTAAGAGCATGTCCATCCAGTTTCACAATATAATACTTGTTATGACATTTTTACACATAAATATGGACATTCATCTCGTCACTATCACTCCCTAGTACGATGAATATAAGGATATTTTATGGATAAGACAAGTGAGTATGTGAATTAAAATTAATATCCCTGCGGATGTGAGGCATGCATACAGGAAGCTCCCGCACCCGCCCAACTCTGTTTATATTTACTCTTATAAATTATAATACTACAAATCGATTTTTTTTTATTTGAAATAAAGAAGGAACTTTCATAAAGGGGAAAAAAAAAATCCCTAAACTTGGCATTTTTTTAGTTATATATATTTCTACCTTTTAACGTATGGAAGCTATGAATAAAATTTTTATCATTACAGAACTTTTCGTATTTTTTTTCTACTTAACTAATTGGGATAATAAGTTGTTGTAACTATCTTTAATGTTTACTTGTTTCTTTTTTCAAACAGATTAAACAACATCGCCACTTTATTCTAGGATTGAATAAACTCAAATTATGGACGAAAATGAGGTAAATGGAGTATTTGTCTACTCATATTCCTTCTTATTATTTATATAAAATTAATTGAATTTTCTTTTCTTGTTATTTCTCGTCATGATCTAAGTTTTGTCAACTATGATGCCTAAGAGGGATCAAGCATTGAAGCCAAAGAGCTGGTCTAGAATAGCTAAAGAAAGAATAAAGGTTTTGGTATTTAATATTTTAATTTGCTGTGTGAATTTTGTATATGAATAAATTATGTATTTTTTTTTATTTACCCATGGATGCGGTTATCCGCGGTTACCTCTTCCCCTAATAGGGTGGGTATGTGGATACTATATTATATGGTAAATAGTATTTTTACAAAAATAATTAAAGTAAATAGGAGGTTTTAAAAATATTTAAAGTAAATAATATATATAATAGGTAAACGAAAAATTTTATTAAGTAATTAACATATTTACAAGATGTAAATAAATCATTTATCTGATAAATTTGCCGTATATAATCAACTATCTAGTAAATATAGGGATGACAATAGGGTGGGGGCGGGTATGATTCCCCCACCTCCATACCCGCCACTCTTTTTACTATATGTTCCGCCTTCATATCCGTCTAATTTAATGAGGTACGAGTGAATATAATTCCCACTGAGGGTGCTATACCCATACTCTACATATTTACTCATTAAGAATTAAAAGAAATACCCAAAACAAATTCGTTAAGGTGTTCATAAACTTTGACAACATAATTACAAATGTAACTGAAAATAAAATGAAATCTTAAAAAGAAATCATGTCTTCAGAAAACAATAAATAAATTTAAAAAAAAAACTAAAACATTAATACACTAAAATTTAAATTATCTACATATAAACATATAAATATATTTTTTGTAAGTGTAAATATAAGTGGGGTGGGTGCGGGTATGGAGGAGCTTCCCACACCCTCATCCCACACTCAAGCGGGGGTTAATCTTAACCCCCATATCTGCCTACATACCCATATATTATCCCCCTTCCCTGTCATCTAATGGGGTGGGTCCCCGCATCCATGAGTAAAAATGTTAACATAAGATAAATATATTATTTACTCTAAATATTTTAAAAATATGTTATTTATTTCAATTATTATCTGAAAACAACTATTTACTTCTTTTTCCCTTAAATTTAATCAAAATCTTATCGTAATAAGTATATACATATAAGATCAATAAAACATGATATGTAGATCTATTGCCTAAACCTGTAATCCTATATATCACTAGGTTATTTTTCATATATACGTATCATAGAATTGTTACAATTATATAATATATGTATATTTATCTACATAGTTTCATGTCCGATAGCCACATATGTAACAACAAGATTAATACATTGTAATACTAATTTATTAACGTGTAATATTTTCTCTTGATTCTCATCAGTATTTATAATAAAAGTTCCAAAATATAACATATTACAAAAAAAAATTTCATCATGTTATGTTTCATATAGATTATTGTAATAATTATATGAATCTGGAAAACAAAAAATTATATACATATATTCGATTTGCATTCGTGAGAATCATCATGTAACTTGAAAATTAGAGAGAATAATATTTTTCATTTAATTCTGTCTTACATTACAAAGAATATTTAACCGGCCTATTTATAGAGGATAAAATATTAAGAAAATAAAAGAAAACTAACAAATAATAAAAACTACCTACTTATCAATAACATGAAACAAACTAAAAATAGTTTTGAAAAATTACCCAATTCAATATTTAAATAGCTGCCCTCGAGTTGGTGCCTACTAAATTGAAAACAAAGATAATTAAATTTCTAGAGGCTTCACATATTCGCCTTAAAAAATTCAAGACTCAAGTATCATGCTCAAATTCACAAGAACTTCATAATACTTAGTAGATTCAAGATTCAAGTGTCATGCTCAAATTCATATGAGCTTCATAATACATGGATTTTTTTTTTCAAAATTTTTTTTTTTTTTTTGCCTTTCTATTATTATTTTTTCACTCTCTCTCTCTCTCTCTCTCTCTTTTGTTACATATATTTTGTGATGCGCGTTACGAGAGACAATGAGCACAATCCTTTGCCGCTGCAACACAGCAGTGGCGAGCAAACGGCAATTTCACGATGATGGAAGACTGCAATTTCAACAACGGCGTCGGCAAATTCAATGTGCAAAAACAACAGTGGCAACGATGGCAGATGAAAGATTCCGCATGGCAGACCTTGCAGCAGCCGCTTCAATGGCAGATCAAAGATGGCACTTCGGTATGACACCTGGTGGCACGGAGATTTGGCTGGCTTCGACGAGAGTAATGGGTATTTGGTGTTTCAGTGGCACTCTTCGGCTGTGACTTTAATGGGAATGGACTCGAGAAACAAAGACTTAATTATATATATATATATGTATATATATAAATACAGAATTCAAACACGCTTATACCAACTTAAAAATTAAAAATGATAATATATTTTATTTAATTATGTCTCACATTATGAAGAATACTTAATCTTATTTATAAAGGATAAAATATCAAAAAAAAATCAGTAAATGATAGTAACTACCTAATTATCAACAACAAAAGACAAACTAAAAATAATTTTAAAAAATTATCCAATTCAATATTTTAACAATATATATATATATATATATATTTTGAAACGTATAAACATCCTCACTCTACATAATTGTCTATATATGCATATATGCATGTGATTATGTAAATGTGAAAATCATTCATTTTGATAGATGATAGTGTTTTTGACTTTTGATAAGTTACCTGCCACTGCTTAATAAATGTACTGAACACCACGCCTTTCACGAAAGCCAAAATAATAAGAACAACAATAATTACGGGGGAAGGGACAAAAAAAAAAAAAAAAAAAAAAAAAAAAAAAAACGTTTTTCATTACATCAGTCCCTAGCCGCCATTTTAACTTAAAAAAATAAAGAGAGAGAGAGAGAGAGAAAATAGAAAACTATCTCGATCAGTGATCGTCACTTCTGACTATCACTATATCTATATACGATCACTATCACCTCTAGCTACAAGGGAGAACATATAATAGTGATGATCACTGTTCGAGGAACAGCCTGCACCAAATAATTCACCTCCCATTTGGAGCCTAATACAAAAATAAAATTTAAAACCAAAGTATAATATTACAGAAATGTGTTCTTGTATATGGTGTTTATTTAAGGAGGAGACTCAACTAATTCTTTAATTTTCTATGCATAATATTTTCAACCAAAAAAAGAATTTTATAAAGTTTTAGCTCTGATTGGTTTTTGTCATCATGAAGTATGAAAGAACATTGCCTAATTGATTAAATTAAGCCACAGTTACATTCATAAAACGATCCTATCGTTGGTGATGAGATATACAAAATAAATAAATGAATGAATAAATAGTTAAGGGACATGGAACTATTAATATTATTTAAAAATTATTTTTTTAAAAAAAACCATAGTTTACAATATTTATTACATATGAACGCGTGACGGTGGCGTGAAGAGCCGACGCGGCAGTTTCTTTTGAAAATTGGTAGTACTTCACCCAAAAGTGTGGGACAGTGCTGCTAGTCTCAGTTCCCACTTCGTTGAATCTAAATGCCACGCGCGTTCTAAAACAGCAGCCACAAAAGCTCCAATTTTGTAATAACCCCCCAACAACAAAAACATATGCTAAAAAAACGCTTAAAAACATCTGCTCATGTCTTTTTCAAACACAAATTCCTGTCACCTAATCTTCCAGATTCATGAGTTGAACACTTCTAACAACCCGACTCTCGTAACTCCATCCGACTCACTCGGCTCCAACTCGTTTGTTTCGGAATATGAATAGAAATGGGATTCGTTGATATGTGGGGCCGTTACTTTTTTCACAATCTCTTTAATATTATATATATATATATATATATATATAATTCCTTACTAGTAAGTAAATTTTTTGAGCGTTGCTATTCGGCACCGTAAAATGGCAAATTCCACACAACTCCACAGAAAGTAAGCCCACATTTACAAATGGTTTCAGAAAGAAAACAATTATATTTATTTTTTTAGTGGTGGGGTCCAAAAACAAGAGTAGGTAACAAAAGGTGTTGCCACGTATAAAGAGCTAGTACGGAGTTACAATTTTACGATGTCAATTATCATTACTCCAATTTTTTAGGCTAAACTGCATCGGTTAACCTTAAATTTATAATAAAATTGTAATTTGCATTCGAAATATTTTATTTTGAAAATTTGTATCATAAACTTATAAATATATATCAATCTACACCCCATTAATAATATTGTTAAATTTTTTAATGAAAATTTATACATCAATAGTACATAGGTCGTTAATTTAGAGTAGGAAAGGTCTTTTTATTGTTTTTATTATTGTTAACGTTAACCTAAATTTACATTAAAAACAAAGTTAATCCACAAATTTTTGGTTGCGATGAAAATTAACTAATGATCTTAACCTCAATAAATTAATATTGACAAAATGTCATTAATTAACAACTCATGTATAAATCATATGATAATTTTTTTTAAATAAAATAATATTTTATAGAGAGAAGAGTCAAAATAGCATATTATTATTCATGACTTTTAAATTATAGCATAATTTAAAAATATTACTACTCAATAGCATAATTAGGAAAACTAACAAACTAAAATTCCAAAATTGCCCATAACTAGCTCTCTCGCTTCTGGGTGTCTCTCTTCTCTCTCTTCTGTGGCTGTCTGTTGCTCTCTCCTCATCGCCAGAGATCACAAAAGCAGCGACAATGACGACGGCGACGGCATGGGATCGGATGGCAACTGTATCGAGATATGTGAATGTAAAAATCTGAGTAAGTATATAATTACTTGTAAATACATTTATTTACACCTAAGGGCCTGTTTGGTGCACAAGTTCAAGTTGAAATTTTTAAGTTTAGTTTGAGTTAAGTTAAGTTTAGTTTAAAAAGTGAGTGTTTGGTAAAAAGTTTAAGATAAAAAGTTTAGTTTGAGTTGATTGTTTGGTGAAAAAGTTTGAGTTAAAAAGTTTAGAAAAAACAAGGGCCTTGTTTGGCTGTATAAAAATTGAATTAATCAATTTTTTTGCCTTTTGCGTTTGGTAACTTATCTAAAGTCCAACTAAATGGAATTTTTTCAACTCAACTACTGTCTTTTTTCATATTATCAACATTATTTTTTTTATTTTATTGAAGAAAAATTATAATCAAACTACTCATAACTTAAATTTTGTCCTTCATCCTCAATTTAACATTCTATCATAGGTTCTATTAACGGAAAATGTCGCGATTAACAATTTCAATCTACAACACCAAATAACTTACGTCATCGAAATATATCCTGAAATTACGTAAATAGCCGTAAAATACACCCACCATCAGTATGTAGTAGGTCAGTGACCTTTTATGTTAAAATGTTTTACTCAGAATTACTGTCATAATGTTGTCAACAGTGATATCACAAGGCCAACGCTTACGTGGTTCTATACCACGGGGCTGATTGAAATCTGTCCCACATATCATCAGCCATCATATCTCTCAATATATTCATGGCATCCCTCCTCGTGTCATGGTGCTGCGGTCCTGTACTTGGCCCTATACCGAAGGCTACGTCGTCAACTTCATCATCTGCGTTCACATCGACATTCTCACTTACAGGCATACAATCTCCGGCGTAATCTTCGTGTAAGGGATCCCCAACCTGTACCGTCCGTATAAAATTATGTAGAACAGCACAAGCCACGGGGATCATAGCCTGTTTATCCATCGGGTAGCTATTGGTACCTTTTAGTATTTTGAATCTTGCCTTCCAGACACCAAATGTCCGCTCAATACAGTTCCGCAACGATGAATGTGTGTAGTTAAACACCTCTCTTCGGTTGCTGATCCCGTCGCGCCTTCTTCGATATTCAGGTAAATGATATGTCTCTCGGCGATATGGGCTCAGGAAACAATCCTTGTTAGCGTACCCTGAATCGACTAAGTAAAATTTACCTACAAAATAAATATCACTTCATGAATGGTATGTTGGCAATTTTCTATTTCAACCTATAGGGAATATGAATAATTTACTAACAGTTAAAGGCCAACTATTTTTACCTGACGGAGGTATTGGGAAACCCTTGAATGCAATTGCCTCTCCCAACATTCGAGCATCATGACACGAACCCTCATACCCGGTCAACATGTACGTGAATTTCATGTCAAACGAACAGGCCGCTAATATATTCTGTGAATGAAACCCTTTTCGATTAATCCAGCCGTCCGCATTTTCAGATGGAGGCACACATGTGCGGAACCACGGTCGTTCATGTTCTCCTCCCCGAATGCGGAACCGCAGGAAGACAATTCCTGTTATACATTAACGTACAGAGTAAAACACTTTGTATTAGTTTCGGAATCCGTTACGCATTTACTTAATTTAGGCAACTGCCAACATAATATAACGTAATTAAACTCAAAATTAGCGCACATTTATCTTAAAGTAGAATTAACTTAACAAGACAATTTATCGTTAATTGTTACATAAAAATAGTATCAATCTTGCCGAAAAGAGCAATGAAAACAAAAACAAACATTCCTAAACATGTAATCAATTATATAGCTGGCAGTGTAACTAAGGGTTGATGACGGAGCCAATAATCTCTCGCCGAAGGTCATCGTCAATCTGGCAGAATGTTTCCTGGATTGTCGGGTTAGAAACAAAGTAGTGCCACATCATCATCTGATGACGTGATGAGTAACCCATTCCCTTAATTATGTTAATGCACTGCAATAGGCCCCCGTTTTGGACTGATTGCTCACTGTCACCGCCAGTTTGCGATATGCCTCGGAAGTAGTCTCGGACTTCCTCCATAGCCTCATACGCCATCGCATCGGTTGCATCCCTTTGTTTTCTCTTACCTAGGCTGCCACTACGTCGGGACGGACCGGCGACGTCGGTCCCTTGACGTGAGTCAGCCTGCCTCCCACCGGCGGTCGGGGTTACGTCCTCCTCTAACCGCGGGTGTGTTTCAGAGTTGGCAAAGTTGAAATCGTAATCAACGGATGGATTACTGCCGTCCCCCATCGTAACTGATCCATAACCGTATGCGCCAGCCGCCAACGTTTTCTCGAACACGTTGTACTGCAACTCCTTATGGCGAAGGCCCTCGTAACGGAGATGCCTGCATAGTGGATGCTCCTGCAAAATGGGATATGGCACGTCAGCCATCTCTACTAGTCAAGTGGTTAATGAATATAATAATCATTAAATACTTATTAGAAAATTAATATTACTTTTATGAAACTCTGCCACGCCTCATCTGAGCAAACAACTCTATCGGCTTCAGAATTGTACCCTAGGCCGGTCTGGACTTTCAAGACCTTCCAACCCTTATAAATTTTTCTCATGCGCTCTTTTTTTTGGTATAAAGTAGAGCCGTGAGCGAGAACGCCACCAAACTCGGTGTTAAACTCATTGGCCCATAAGTCATAGATCTGCATGCTGGGCTGTCGACCGGGATTAGATGAGTAGAAGTCATCCAATTTTTCCAGTAACCGTCTTTCCTTGACGGGGTTCCAGACAAACGTCTCACCCGACGATTTACGCGGCATTTCCTTAAATTAGCGAGTATAAGGATAAAAAAATAAAAAGTAATAATTTATACGTAAAAATGATAACTCAACTTGAACATCAGTTATCAACACATGACAATAAACGTACCCTAGAGAAGTTCAGATTTTTAGAATCGCAGCAAATTTAGGACAGATTACTAACAACTTGATCGTGGAATCATGAAAGTGAACAAGAATAAATTAACCAAGTTCAGTTAAGAAAGCCAACCAGGTTAACCGAGTTCGAGCTGGAAGAGGAATAAACTGTAGAGGCCGACGGATCAGGGCAGGAGGCAATGGGTCGCACCGATGCTTTCCTACAGCGTGAAAAGTGGGTAATATGGCCTTTTGTCCGAGTCTGAGTTGCGGACCTCAATCTACGACGCATATGCCTCCGACGATACAGAATCCGAGAGTATGACCTACAAAATAAGAGTAATGTGCGAAATAAATATATAGCATAAATAGGCAATTATAGTTGATAAAGCTACGTTGGAGTGTAGAAGAATGATAACAGATTTACGGGGCATCATTAAAAAAAAAAAAAATTTAAATGTGTGAAATAATAATATTCTTGATATATGATACAGTGGCCGAAACATTCGATATTTTTTCAATATAAAAACAGAGGGAAAAATATTTTCAGTTCTATACGTATTTTTCGATTACAACAAATTTTAATATTTTCCAAAATAATAAAATCATACCCTGTCTATTTTACAAAAGTCATTTTTATATGTTATAGTCAATTCATAAATAGGCATAAAATTCCTATGTATTATTTTTTAACGTAACTACTGAAATAACCAAGAAGAAAACGACATGTCGTTTTTCCAGCAAAAATTCCAGCAAAAATTATTTGGACTCTATAAACGACATGTCGTTTTTCCACAATGAACAACAGCAAAAGAATGCGACAATAATAAAACAAGAGGAGAAGAAAAAACGACAAGAAAGCTTGGTGTGCCCAGGCTTGTCGTTTTTCCCTTCAGTCACACAAACGACGCGCCGTTTGGGATAATAATCCCCTTCATTAATGGCTGGCCGTTGTCTATTAATGGCCGAACCTCCATAGCCTCAAACGAATGGCTCGCAACCCTGCAAAATGGATTACTTCCTACATCTCCGGCGACCAGGGGGCGGCCACAGAGGCCATGGATGGCGACGGGCGATCGTAGAATCGACCTCTGGGTAAGCCAGAAAGGAAAATTAAAGGCAGGGGCAGGGAAAATGGTAGAGCAAACCCATGGTTTGCAGGCGGCATCACCTCCTCCGGCAAGCTCGCCCTATATATCTATCTCCACCTATCATTTCCGATCTCTCTCTCTGTGGCCAAACCGTAAGTGAATCGGTTCACAATGGCCCTCAATCACATGTAATTTTTTTTTTTTTTTTAATTTTGCACAAGCTGTAAACATCAAATGGATGGGTAGAGAAGATGATGTAGAGAGAGAAAGTAGAGAGAGAAAGCAAAGTAAACTTAACTAACCAGTGGGATCTTCGTGCACCTTCGTTTGGCTGAGCAGAAACGGGTCTTGCCGACGATTGGGCTATAGGATGCGGCGATGGATGGGCTGGGGAAAGAGAAAATGTTTGTGAGGAGAGAGCAGCAAAAATTGAAGACGGGGAAAGGGAAGAAAACGCCAGCTACCTTGAGGAATCTGGTCAGAGTTAGATTCGTCCATGCCCTGCATCGCCAGCCCGCGGAGATTTTCTCTTCGCTGAATCAATGGTTGAACAGAGGAAAGGGAATCGAAGCACGTGGGCGAGCAGCGGCAACAGTGCACAAGCTCAGTAACTGTATAACGGTTCAGTCACTAGTTTGGACTGAACCGTTGTGCCAAACCAATTAAGTTCAGTTTCAACTGAAATTCATGAACTCAAACTGAGTTCCCAAACTCCCCCCTAGTCATTTACTTATTACTTAGTAAATACATAGCAAATACCGGATAGTAAATACTAAAGTTTATAAAAATTATTATTAATGGATTTATCAATTAAGTATCAGATTTACCTATAAATAGCACATCAATATAATAACATAAATACTTAATTTACAAGTAAATAATCCTTTTTTTTTTAATATCAATAATCATATTTACTATGTAAATAATCAGATTTTATATCATTAGTATTAGTTTTAACTTGTAAATACAGGACTTGGCAAATAAATTAAAAAAAAAACCAATATTTACAGAAAAACAATTGGATATACTGATTTTTATTTATTATATTTAGTAAATCTATTTATTTACCTGTAAATATTTCGATTGCAATCCAGCGGCTCCATCAAGAGATTTGTCGCCATCAACCACTGCAACCGTAATCGCTCTGCGTCACTGCTGGAGGTGAAGCCGCGAGTCATCTCCGTCATCGATGCTCCCGTCAGTCATTACCGAGAGAGACAGAGAGAGAAAGGGAGGAGGGAGGGTGAGGAGAGAGAAAATGGGGGTTTGTGGAGAGAGAGAGTCCGATCTCAATGAAAGGGTAAAAATGTAGCACAATGAATAATTTAAAAAAGAATAATAAAAATGGGAGAGGTTGTGGTAGAGCCTCTCCTAGAGACCCTATCGGTAAAGCTCTTTTTCTAACAGTTAGATTTTAATTGAACGGTTGATATATCATTGTTATCATAGACCTTACCTTATATAAACTTTCTCACCTCAAGTCTTCTCCGTCGCCGACGACCTATCCACCACCGGCGACTCACCCCGACGCCGACGACCCACATCCGGCACTTTTTTTGGCCGCTGACGCCCCTTTCTCTCTCTTCTCTTCTCTCTTCCCCACCTCGGCCCCCCCAGCCCCGACGGCCCCGACCACGCCAACCCCGGCGACCTACCTCAGGCCCCAACTCCGGCCGCCGGCGACCCCCTTTCTCTCTCTTCCCCTCTATCTCGCTTCCCCACCCCGGCTGCCCCCAATCCTCCCCTCCCCCGCCGATCCCCAGCCCGATGAGCCCCCCACCTCTGGCACCCCCCTCCCCCGGCCTCCCCCACCCCCCGCCCCTCACCCCTCGCAAAATCGTGATTTCGCGATTTCGTGAGGGGCGAGGGGCGGGGGTGGGGGGAGGCCAGGGGAGGGGTGCCGGAGGTGGGGGGTTCACTGGGCTGGGGGCTGACGGGGGAGGGGGGGGGGGGGACTGGGGGCAGCCGGGGTGGGGAAGAGAAAGAAGAAAAGAGAGAGAGAGGGGAAAAGAGAGAAATTGGGTTGCCGGCGGTCGGAAAAAGTGCCGAAGGTGGGTCGCCGGCGTCGGGATGAGTCGTCGGCGTCGGGGTGGGTCGCATGCATCGGGGTGAGTCGCCGGCATCGGGGTGGGTCGCCGACGGTGGAAAGGTCGCCGACGGCGGAGAAGACTTGAGGTGGGAAAGTTTATATGATGTAAGGTCTATGATAACAATGGTATACCTATAATATATCAACCGTTCGATTAAAATCTAACGGTTAAAAAAAGAGCTATACCGATAGAATCTCTGCGAGATGCTCTACCACAGCCTCTCCCAATAAAAATATACTACATAATTTTACTTGTTTTGAAATTGCTGCAAATTTGTACACCAGTACATTTTGAAATATGCTATTCACTACAAATTCTCTATTTTATATTATTATGAATTTATAAGTTTTGAATATAAATTATTAAAATTAAAAATTTAGGATGCAATGTTTAGAGACATGCTTGGAGACACTGGTGCATAAAAGTCAATTAAAATTACAATATGTAATAGTTATAGAATGCACAGTATGCTCTAATGTACAAAGCATTTCGTCCAAAACGGCCGATGAATATGTTTTGTATTTACTTTTTAGTCTTTTGATATATATATATATATATATATATATATATATATATATATTTGTTTTTTTACTTTGACTCAAATTTTTTATGTTTTACAATTTAGTACTTTGATTTTATTTCTTTTTATTTTGGGCTAATTTGTTTTTTTATTTATTTTATTTTATTTTTATAATTTAGTCCTTTTTTGTATTCAAGGAAAATCTTTTGTATTTGCTTTAAGTCTTTAAATTTTCTTTTTTTTTTTTATTTTGGCCTAATTTTTTTTATTTTTTATTTTTACAATTTAATCATTTTCTTTATTGGTTAATTGTTTCATTTTAGTCCTTTTATTATTATTATTATTTTTTTGTATTTTTTCATGCCTCTCTTTTTTTTTTTTTTGTTGGTCTATTTTTTAAAGTATTATTTTAAATTTTCTATATGTAGATAGAATTTTTCAAATGCATCTAACGTGTGTATAACAGTTAGACTAGTGTGTGTGTGTATATGAAACTGAAAAAGTTTGATAATATCTAATGAGTAAAGTAAAGTCCTCATATCATACAGTAGATCAGTTCTCCTAAGTTTATGTCATAGTAGTCGTTTTCTCAGCAAATGTTTCACTGAAGTTGTCGAGGGGAAAAGGAAAAATCAAATAAGATGAAAGAGAGAAGACTTTTTGTTTTGTGTTTTTTTTTCCCCCAACGAAATCTGCTTGCTATATATTTCTATATTATTATTATTACCTAAATCGCAGGACCTTAATTACCACGAAATTGGTAGAAGCACCGTTGACTTCATCTATATATATATATATATATATATATATATAGTTAGTCTTTGTATATAGTCCAAGTAAGAATAACTCTTTTAAGTTTCGAGGAAAAACATATGTACTTCCGTATGTTGCATTAGTCCACCTAGAGAAACTTCCTTACCTTTGAGTCTTGAGGAATTTTATTACGTTGTTAAAATGAATATAATTTCAAGACTCTCTGGTTTGAAATTACTAGCTTGGTTATTGCAATATTGTAAATTGTGTTCTAAGAAGAAAGACTCGAGACAAATAATCATCGAATTAGACGAATCATCTATTATATGATTACATAATTATTTGAGTAGAGCACTAGTGCCCGTTGGTTGTATTTGAATATTGAATATTTACATCTAAATATAGAACTCAAATTGTGTGTTTAGATTAAAATTATGTTCGGATAGTTTTTGTTAAAGATAAGAAATACGTGTAGTATGGATGTATTATAGAAAGTGAGAATTTAAATTAGGATACTTGAGTTGAATTGTTGTGAAATAGTGAAAACATATAAATGCACTTGAATATTTCATCACTAATTAAACACATGCTTTATATTTATTTGTTTTTCTTTTTTGAATTTGGATGAAAGAATTAGAATTTTACACCTTATGATAGAGTGAGATATATAATTATCACTAGATTATATATACAATCACTAAACACATTATATTGGAATTAAATAATAATTATTGAAAATGGTGATCGAAATAGACCCTAAGCTTTCAAATTATGGAGCACTCTATTAACGATCTATTACACAAGTGATGATCAATTTCACAACCTGCAAAAGTGTGAATTTTCTCCCTTGCAAGTATCAAGCAATATATCAATAAATACATCACTACAAAATATTATGTTCACTTTAGATCGTGGTTCCTTATATTTTCTTTTCTTTTCTTTCTTTTCTAACAAAAGAAAAATTCCGAAATAAAAAAAATAGGGACGTCTCAAATGCTCGCAAATCTAAAGACGCTAACGAAGAATCCAACCTCAACATGAGGAGTGTGTTACCTTAGATTTACCGAATCTATTAAATACTAAGAATACATGAGATAGGGCCTGATCCGAGCCACACAAAATTTTGTACAAAAAAAAAAAAAAAAAAATTGCAAAACCAAAACTGACCTATAAAAAATTGAAAATGGATTGTGTTCAAACTGATGCACTACGTTCCATGTCAAAACTGACCAATTTCGGTCGGAACCCGAACCGACAAAGCCACACTTGGCATGGCTTACGGTTGGGCTCAATTTGAAACCCACCCCGACAGAGCCTATAGCATTTATTTGCTATAATTTTCCACAAAAAAAAAAAAAAAAGAAGAAAAACAGTCAGATTACCAGCTTGTAAACTAATGGGTCACCCATCAGAAAATTGAGCCAAACCGAGTATTAGCTCTATATCCTCAGTCTAAACTATCTTTAATCTTTACATAAATCTCCCAAATAACCCCAAAATAACGGGATAAATACCATGTAAAATCACCGATCAAAACTCAACTCAAAATACCTTTAAAAAACTATCTTCATATCAATGGTGTTCTGTAGATCAGTGCAAGAAGAGAAACAATATTGTTTACGTATATAATCAATGAACATTAATTTTAGGGGCATTTATGTCCCATGGACTAAAATAATTATATATAAAAAAAAAAAGAAAGAAAGAAGAAGAAGTCTTTGCTGACCAAACCTATATATATATATATATATATATATATATATAAAAGAATATTGAACACAAACGACAACAAAACTATACCTTAAAATTATGAATTGAATTGCATAATCTTTGGTGCAAACCTCAACAACCTATCCAAGGTGTTTGGCAAAAATTTCCTTGCAAATAAGTGGCAAATATTGGTTCTCTTTCCGTTGTACTCGCATTCACTCCCATGCCTTAGCTTTTCCAGGAGCTCAAAAGTCACATCATGCCTCACAAACTTTGTTGGATGTGGGCCACCCTTGGCCCAGTCAACCCAAGTCAACGTCCTATTGGAATTCCTTCTCGAAAACTTGATGCTAACAAATGTGGGCAGGTAATGCTCATCGGTGTAACATGAGCCCCGGCAAGTCCTTTGAAAAACAGGGAAATATTTCTGGTCCGCCACCACCTCGACGGCGAGGGCCCGGTCCATCTCGAACCACTGCGATCCCTTCCGCCACTGTTCGAGCCTAATTTGGGGCCGCATTCGGGGGTTGTAGCGGCCCCGGCCCACGGGCCCACGTAGGTCGTAGGCCTCCACAAAGGTCTTGGTTGAGGCCATGAGGTAGTTGTACACGGTTGAGAAATTGAACAAAGGAATGCATGCCTCGGAGAGGAGAACAAAACGTTGGTTGGAGAAGTCAAGCAAAGCATTGGCTAATAGGCGTCTCTCTGCTTCCACCATGTTGGGGTCTCCCCATCTCACATTCTGCAACATTCCCCAAACGTGGTTGGATGTCAGGAAAAAAACGCCCAATTTCAAGCCCAGTTTAAAGGCCCAATTTCTAAGCCCACTATCTTTATCTAACCTAAAAAAATGAAAATCTAAGTAAATAGCATTTTTATGGAACTAAAGAAAGTAAATAATATGTGCATTTAAAATATTTGATATAAATCAAAATCAAAATAAAATATTTATTTAACAAATTTTCTATTCACTATTATATACTCCTTAATTTTTAAAATACTTCATTTTACTATAAAGTTGTTACTTACCCTTTAGTTACAAAGAAAATTAGAACCAAATCCATTTAACTCACCTACTTACTTTTTTTTTTTTTTTTTTTTTTTTTTTACCTTTTAATAGAATTCTGACATTCTTAATGGTATATGAATATCTATGCATACATACATATATATATATATATATATATATATATAATGCACCAATTATAACCTCAAATTTTGAAGTATTAATTTATATTATATATGAATTGTCATTTTTTTATTTATCAGTATTTAAAATATTGTTATATCAATTAGTTATATTTATTACAGAAAATATGATATATGATATATATATGTGTATATATATATATATATGAGGAGAGAGAATTATTTTATATTATTCAAGAAAGGGTAACAAGTATTTATACTCTCTCATTTTAGGAGCATTACTTTGGATATCTCAAAACCGAATGGCATGGATGAGCTTAAGATGCGAATTGGGAACCAATTTCTTTTTCAGCCAAAAGAAAAGAAAAGAAAGAAAAGAAAAGAAAAGCATATATAATTTTCTTTCCTAGAAATGCAAAAGTACCAAGAGAATATATATATATATATATATATATATAATTTTCTCTGATGAATAGTACCAAGCATAATTTTTACACTTGCAAACATTTTGCTATATTATAACTAGAAAGGAGAACTTTTGCTTGCTTTCTATCTTTTCATAAAAAATCTTTTGAGAAAAGATGGAGGCAAGAAGAAGAAAGGAATGTACAAAAGTTCTGTTTGGAGTGTAAAAAAAGATGAAATGGGAAAGAACAGAATGTTCTTGATATATAAATATATATATATATATATATATATATATACATATATATGTTGCATGAGAAGAAGAGTAGAATCCAAGAAATGCATGAAACAGATCATTGCTATACCACTACTCAATCCCAAAGGGGCTCTGCATCTTAAATCTCAAGTCAAAAAGATACCACTCAGAGTACTAGAGGTGATTTGTGTTATTTAGTTTTAATACCACAGAGAACAAAATTTAACACAAAATTACTATGGGACAAACATTTTTTAATTAATTAGCAGCATCTCTTAAGTGATTGTCTAGCTTAAAGTATTTTAATAACAAACATTTTTTTAATTAATTCGCAGCATCTTTTAAGTGATTGTCTAGCTTAAAGTATTTTAATATTATGACCATTAATTCCCTAGATTTTGCCGTTTTTGCTTACATAAACAATGTTGTGATTTTTAATATATCTGACACATTAATATATGTGTGTGTGTGTGTGTGTGTGTGTGTGTTAATTAGTAACTTTAATCTAACTATGCAAACAAATATTTTTAATATTCTACAATAATGGACCTACAAATTTTGGTTTCGGAGGGTAGTAAACAGAACTTTTAGGCCTAATTATTTTAAAGAAGAGAAAATAACGCAAGATTATGAAGGAAGGAAAGAAAATATCAAAGATTTAGGGATTTTTTTTAATTTAAAATTTTCGCCCTGTTACAAAAAAAAAATCATCATTGTGTTTTGGATTGTTTCGCCTTTTGATATCTTTAGATTTTGAATTCATGACCAACTCTTACATTTTTATCATTCAATTGTCAATTTTGACCACCAAAGAGACTTAAATGCCGAAAGAGAAAACATATAATTTTCCAAAATCTTAAAGACACTTAGGGTTTTTTTTTTTTTAAGTAGTTAAAATCAATATTTAACCCGCAAAAAGGTAAGGATTTAAGAGGAAAAAAAATGAAGATATGAATGTGATAAGATCTAAAATATAAGGCAATATATTTTTATAACATCTAAATACAAGGTATAAAAATGAAAAAAAAAAAAAAAAAAAACCCTCCCAAAGATAAAAGAATATATAAACAAAGAAAACGTTTTCATTACGTCCAATTAAGAACTTAACCAACACAATACGTTATACAGGAAATGACTCTTCATATTTCATATAACTAGACCGGTGTTTCCGAAAGTCTGTCCAACCAAATTTTGACAAAACTTTTTGGAGGTCCAATCACTACCAATTGAAGAAAGAGACGCATAGATATTCCTCAACAAAGCAAAGTCAAGCTTCGAAAAATGTATGGCCAGTTGCCAACTGATCCATATATATATATATATATATATATATATATTTACATGGCAACAACCGGCCCTATGCTTAACTCATATCCTACATTAATTAACACAAAAATAATTAATAACAGACATCCAGAATAACACGCGCATACTATATGGTTTTTTTTTTTATTTAAAAAATAATTTTAAGAAGGCTCCCATTTTTAAGTGAAGTATTTATATTTGTGGTATGTTTATAAGTGTTTATTATGTGTGTGTGTATATATAGGATGAATCAGAAATTCTTATATATGATGAAATTGTATGCACACGTAAAAGACCTATATAACATATATACGCACACATATTCAAGACTTAATTAGAAGCTATTTATTTACGGTGACACATGCCCAAGTAAAAGAAACCCATAAGATTCTCCATTAGACGAGGCGTATTACGTGCAACCTAGGCTCATTAAATGACTATAACATATGCATTACAAACCCAGAAGGAAGGAAGGAAAAATAAAAAATAAAAAAAACCCCCATTTGACTCTCCTAAAAGCTTTATTTTATGTAAGAGCCAAACGTGGAAGGAATAACAGATTGGCTTGTCAATTAGCTCCGACCATTCATTAGAATGGAAAGTTTGTTGAACGAGAAGACCCCTTTCTTTATTCTAAATTTTATTCCTTTATTTATTTAAAATTTTTTTTGAACTTGAAGTTTTTTTCCCTGATTAAAAAAAATAAAGAGTCAAAATAATTTTCTGTTTTAATTAGTGTCATTATTGTTTAATGATGACGTCACATTCCCAAAAAAAAAACGGAAATCATTCATTTAGAGGAAACTAATTTTGAAGTAATAATTAATGATAAATATAGAGTTTGCATATATAGCACCTCAACAAAAGCTTTATATGTCTGGGGAAATTAAATTCACTAATTAATGATTATAACGAAACCTTAATTATAAGGAATTTTATAAAACCTTCAAGAAAAACTGTATTGATTTGGGCATGTGAATACACATATAGCACCTTCACTATATATACCCAAGTAAAATAAAGTATGTAATTTTAACCACAATTTGCCACTTTTCAATGCAAATTAATTCGATGCAAAATATTAATTCTTAAGTTGTGTTGTCCGTCAAACAGATAATGAAAATTCATTTCTCACATCAAATAATTATTATAAAAAATTAATGTTATATAAAAATTTTGAAAAAAGAAAAAAAAAAACCATCAAAATGAAATCATGAAATTCATTGTTATGCTGACCTTACTAGGAATCCATCTCCCATAGAATGCTGAATCTTGAGGCACTGTTGCATTGAAGAACGGATTGGAATGAACATACACAGAAAACAGCCCTTCGTTTCCTTTAAAGAACTTGTCCCAAAGAGGAGCCAACGCCACGGTTCCTCTCGCCAAGAACATGAAGGCGATTTTCGGGGTGAACTCGAAAGGGACACCGCTCATTTTCGGCACCATGGAAGCTCTCCAAAGCAACTCCTCGTCGTCCATGTTGTGCCTGATCTCCGGCGGTTTCAAATACTCGCCTAACCCGATTCGAGTAGTACTAATCGGATGATCAAACTTGTTCGGATTGGTTCGCGAAAATGGCGGTGGAGGAAAGGGAAGAGATAAAATTGTTGGTGTTGGTTTTGGATGAGAGGAAAGTTGTGACAACTAGGAGTTGTGATGTTTTGGCCTAGTTGGTGAAGTTTGAATTGGAGAGGGAAGGAGAAGTCTTGGAGATAGAACTTAGGGTGATTCCGAGGGCTAAACCGGAGCCGAAGAAGATGAAGTGAGAGATGAGCCTGTGGAGGTGCATTTGGAGGGTCAAGAGCTTGGCGTATGAGGCTAGACGAAGATTGTTTTGTTGCTTTGCTACCATTGTAGAAAAACAAAAGAAATGGAGATTGAGGGAACGAGAATATTGAGAATTGAGATATATTGCCTTGTATGTAACGCTCGTTTCTCTTTGCATGTGTGTGTGTGTATACATATATGGAGAGAAAGAGAGGGGGAGAGAGAGAGAGAGAGAGAGAGTATGGAAGGCTTCAAGAAGTGAGGGAAAGATTCTTAAATTGGTCACCGCAGTCTAGTATATATTTATGTGATGTTTTCAAATAAAAAGAAACAATGTGGACAGTAGGAAACATTTACAAGACTTACACCCAATAATAAACAATAAAATATTTTAGAGGGATTTATTGTCTTTTTTTTAAAAAAATATATATATATATAATTCACTAATTTCCCTTAAATTATATCACTAGTGTCAACATACACCCCTAAATTATGAAATGTATCCTGTTGTACTCTCAAAACTAAACATTGTGTCAAAATCCCCTTCTGTTTATTTACGTTAAAATTTCTATCAATATTTTGTTAAATTCCCGTGATCTTTATGTTTGTATCAAAATGTTCCATAATGTGTATTATTTGTATCAAAATGTCTCGTGTGTTAAGGTATGCGTACATTTAATGTTCCTCTCCAACAGAATTAGTTTGTTGTTCCATTATTCATGTATAATCTATCTTGGAGTTTCTCAGAAGAAAGAAAGAAAGAAGAAACAATCCATTATGCTTTAGTCTGGAAAAAACTCCAAGCGCTTTGTTTAAAAACAAATAATAATAATAATAATAATAATAATAAATAATAATAATAATAATAAAGCTTATATATGAGATAATGGTGTCCAAAATAAAGGTAATTATTATTGCTATTAAAAAAAGTAAAAATAAGTATAAAAACATGAATTAAAATAAGAAATAAAAGTAAGTGTAATAAAGATATAAATCAGCCACAAATTTTTCTCAAAAAATAAAAAAATAAAAATAAAGATATAATTATTTGTTGGTTTTCTTTTTAAATACTCTCACAAAGTAATAATAAATTTGATTAATAGATGGGATATTTGGACAGATTATAGATTGGTTGCGTTTTCACACAAATATTAAAATAGGGGATATTTTGACAAAATATTGATAGAGATGAAAATGGAAACAAATGAAATGGGGAATTTAAATATAAATATTTAATTTGGAGTTATAATATATATAATTTATATTCCACGAGATATGAGAATTCTTGAAATTTTTCACTTTTTTTTTTTTTTCGTTGAAGAAACAACTTATAATACTAATATATATATTATATATATATATATTAAATGGTAGGGCCTAGGGGTTTCATAAAAGTTTTGAAAATCAACACGGTCAATAAGGAGAATGGTGAAAGAACATTTAATGCATTTGGTTCACCTTTTAGAATTTAAAAAAAAAACTCACTTTTGTATTTTTTTATAAAAAAGTTAACTAGTTTCACTATTCACTAATTTTAATTATAATAACTTAAAATCTTAAATTTTAAAAAATCATAACTTTACATATACAAGTCCATATGATATATAAATATATATATTGTAAATTATATTAAATTTTAAGACGGACGAAATAAAGTTTTATTGATATTTTTCCCGTATATATTTTAAGTTTTATACTTTTTAACTTTAAATCAATCAAACACATAACTCAACTCCAATTTAACTCAAATAAAAATTTTCAACTCCAATAACTCAACTCCAATTTAACTCAAATAAAAAATTTTCAACTCAACTTGATGCTTAGATGAGTTTGTGTGTATACACAGAGAGAGTGTACCAACGGTAGTTGTCTTTTGATGAGGGGAAAAGGTAAGTAATTAAATGATGTGCAAGAATTATTCGTTCCTGTAACTACCAAATAT
>CM046366.1:14371245-14513824 GCA_025413025.1 Ficus hispida | reverse complement strand
CTAACGGTTAAAAAAGAGCTATACGATAGAATCTCTGGGAGATGCTCTACCACAGCCTCTCCAATAAAAATATACTACATAATTTTACTTGTTTTGAAATTGCTGCAAATTTGTACACCAGTACATTTTGAAATATGCTATTCACTACAAATTCTCTATTTTATTATTATGAATTTATAAGTTTTGAATATAAATTATTAAAATTAAAAAATTTAGGATGCAATGTTTAGAGACATGCTTGGAGACACTGGTGCATAAAAGTCAATTAAAATTACAATATGTAATAGTTATAGAATGCACAGTATGCTCTAATGTACAAAGCATTTCGTCCAAAACGGCCGATGAATATGTTTTGTATTTACTTTTTAGTCTTTTGATATATATATATATATATATATATATATATATTATTTGTTTTTTACTTTGACTCAAATTTTTTATGTTTTACAATTTAGTACTTTGATTTTATTTCTTTTTATTTTGGGCTAATTTGTTTTTTTATTTTTTTTATTTTTTTTTATAATTTAGTCCTTTTTTGTATTCAAGGAAAATCTTTTGTATTTGCTTTAAGTCTTTAAATTTTCTTTTTTTTTATATTTTGGCCTTTTTTTTTTTTTTTTATTTTTACAATTTAATCATTTTCTTTATTGGTTAATTGTTTCATTTTAGTCCTTTTATTATTATTATTATTTTTTTGTATTTTTTCATGCTCTCTTTTTTTTTTTTTTTGTTGGTCTATTTTTTAAAGTATTATTTTAAATTTTCTATATGTAGATAGAATTTTTCAAATGCATCGAACGTGTGTATAACAGTTAGACTAGTGTGTGTGTGTATATGAAACTGAAAAAGTTTGATAATATCTAATGAGTAAAGTAAAGTCCTCATATCATACAGTAGTCGTTTTCTCAGCAAATGTTTCACTGAAGTTGTCGAGGGGAAAAGGAAAAATCAAATAAGATGAAAGAGAGAAGACTTTTTGTTTTGTGTTTTTTTTTCCCCCAACGAAATCTGCTTGCTATATATTTCTATATTATTATTATTACCTAAATCGCAGGACCTTAATTACCACGAAATTGGTAGAAGCACCGTTGACTTCATCTATATATATATTATATATATAATATAGTTAGTCTTTGTATATAGTCCAAGTAAGAATAACTCTTTTAAGTTTCGAGGAAAAACATATGTTTCCGTATGTTGCATTAGTCCACCTAGAGAAACTTCCTTACCTTTGAGTCTTGAGGAATTTTATTACGTTGTTAAAATGAATATAATTTCAAGACTCTCTGGTTTGAAATTACTAGCTTGGTTATTGCAATATTGTAAATTGTGTTCTAAGAAGAAAGACTCGAGACAAATAATCATCGAATTAGACGAATCATCTATTATATGATTACATAATTATTTGAGTAGAGCACTAGTGCCCGTTGGTTGTATTTGAATATTGAATATTTACATCTAAATATAGAACTCAAATTGTGTGTTTAGATTAAAATTATGTTCGGATAGTTTTTGTTAAAGATAAGAAATACGGTAGTATGGATGTATTATAGAAAGTGAGAATTTAAATTAGGATACTTGAGTTGAATTGTTGTGAAATAGTGAAACATATAAATGCACTTGAATATTTCATCACTAATTAAACACATGCTTTATATTTATTTGTTTTCTTTTTTGAATTTGGATGAAAGAATTAGAATTTTACACCTTATGATAGAGTGAGATATATAATTATCACTAGATTATATATACAATCACTAAACAATTATATTGGAATTAAATAATAATTATTGAAAATGGTGATCGAAATAGACCCTAGCTTTCAATTATGGAGCACTCTATTAACGATCTATTACACAAGTGATGATCAATTTCACAACCTGCAAAAGTGTGAATTTTCTCCCTTGCAAGTATCAAGCAATATATCAATAAATACATCACTACAAATATTATGTTCACTTTAGATCGTGGTTCCTTATATTTTCTTTTCTTTTCTTTCTTTTCTAACAAAAGAAAATTTCCGAAATAAAATAAATAGGGACGTCTCAAATGCTCGCAAATCTAAAGACGCTAACGAAGAATCCAACCTCAACATGAGGAGTGTGTTACCTTAGATTTACCGAATCTATTAAATACTAAGAATACATGAGATAGGGCCTGATCCGAGCCACACAAAATTTTGTACAAAAAAAAAAAAAAAAAATTTGCAAAACCAAAACTGACCTATAAAAAAATTGAAAATGGATTGTGTTCAAACTGATGCACTAGGTTCCATGTCAAAACTGACCAATTTCGGTCGGAACCCGAACCGACAAAGCCACACTTGGCATGGCTTACGGTTGGGCTCAATTTGAAACCCACCCCGACAGAGCCTATAGCATTTATTTGCTATAATTTCCAAAAAAAACAAAAACAAAAAAAAAAAAAAAGAAGAAAAACAGTCAGATTACCAGCTTGTAACTAATGGGTCACCCATCAGAAAATTGAGCCAAACCGAGTATTAGCTCTATATCTCAGTCTAAACTATCTTTAATCTTTACATAAATCTCCCAAATAACCCCAAAATAACGGGATAAAATACCATGTAAAATCACCGATCAAAACTCAACTCAAAATACCTTTAAAAACTATCTTCATATCAATGGTGTTCTGTAGATCAGTGCAAGAAGAGAAAACAATATTGTTTACGTATATAATCATGAACATTAATTTTAGGGGCATTTATGTCCATGGACTAAAATTAATATATATATAAAAAAAAAAAAAAAAAAGAAGAAGAAGTCTTTGCTGACCAAACCTATATATATATATATATATAAATGAATATTGAACACAAACGACAACAAAACTTTACCTTAAAATTATGAATTGAATTGCATAATCTTTGGTGCAAACCTCAACAACCTATCCAAGGTGTTGGCAAAAATTTCCTTGCAAAAAGTGCAAATATTGGTTCTCTTTCCGTTGTACTCGCATTCACTCCCATGCCTTAGCATTTCCAGGAGCTCAAAAGTCACATCATGCCTCACAAACTTTGTTGGATGTGGGCCACCCTTGGCCCAGTCAACCCAAGTCAACGTCCTATTGGAATTCCTTCTCGAAAACTTGATGCTAACAAATGTGGGCAGGTAATGCTCATCGGTGTAACATGAGCCCCGGCAAGTCCTTTGAAAAACAGGGAAATATTTCTGGTCCGCCACCACCTCGACGGCGAGGGCCCGGTCCATCTCGAACCACTGCGATCCCTTCCGCCACTGTTCGAGCCTAATTTGGGGCCGCATTCGGGGGTTGTAGCGGCCCGGCCCACGGGCCCACCTAGGTCGTAGGCCTCCACAAAGGTCTTGGTTGAGGCCATGAGGGTAGTTGTACACGGTTGAGAAATTGAACAAAGGAATGCATGCCTCGGAGAGGAGAACAAAACGTTGGTTGGAGAAGTCAAGCAAAGCATTGGCTAATAGGGTCTCTCTGCTTCCACCATGTTGGGGTCTCCCCATCTCACATTCTGCAACATTCCCCAAACGTGGTTGGATGTCAGGAAAAAAACGCCCAATTTCAAGCCCAGTTTAAAGGCCCAATTTCTAAGCCCACTATCTTTATCTAACCTAAAAAAATGAAAATCTAAGTAAATAGCATTTTATGGAACTAAAGAAAGTAAATAATATGTGCATTTAAAATATTTGATATAAATCAAAATCAAAATAAAATATTTATTTAACAAATTTTCTATTCACTATTATATACTCCTTAATTTTTAAAATACTTCATTTTTACTATAAAGTTGTTACTTACCCTTTAGTTACAAAGAAAATTAGAACCAAATCCATTTAACTCACCTACTTACTTTTTTTTTTTTTTTTTTTTTTTTTTACCTTTTAATAGAATTCTGACATTCTTAATGGTATATGAATATCTATGCATACATACATATATATATATATATAATATATAATGCACCAATTATAACCTCAAATTTTGAAGTATTAATTTATATTATATATGAATTGTCATTTTTTATTTATCAGTATTTAAAATATTGTTATATCAATTAGTTATATTTATTACAGAAAATATGATATATGATATATATATGTGTATATATATATATATATGAGGAGAGAGAATTATTTTATATTATTCAAGAAAGGGTAACAAGTATTTATACTCTCTCATTTTAGGAGCATTACTTTGGATATCTCAAAACCGAATGGCATGGATGAGCTTAAGATGCGAATTGGGAACCAATTTCTTTTTCAGCCAAAAGAAAAGAAAAGAAAGAAAAGAAAAGAAAAGCATATATAATTTTCTTTCCTAGAAATGCAAAAGTACCAAGAGAATATATATATATATATATATATATAATTTTCTCTGATGAATAGTACCAAGCATAATTTTTACACTTGCAAACATTTTGCTATATTATAACTAGAAAGGAGAACTTTTGCTTGCTTTCTATCTTTTCATAAAAAATCTTTTGAGAAAAGATGGAGGCAAGAAGAAGAAAGGAATGTACAAAAGTTCTGTTTGGAGTGTAAAAAAAGATGAAATGGGAAAGAACAGAATGTTCTTGATATATAAATAATATATATATATATATATATATACATATATATGTTGCATGAGAAGAAGAGTAGAATCCAAGAAATGCATGAAACAGATCATTGCTATACCACTACTCAATCCCAAAGGGCTCTGCATCTTAAATCTCAAGTCAAAAAGATACCACTCAGAGTACTAGAGGTGATTTGTGTTATTTAGTTTTAATACCACAGAGAACAAAATTTAACACAAAATTACTATGGGACAAACATTTTTTTAATTAATTAGCAGCATCTCTTAAGTGATTGTCTAGCTTAAAGTATTTTAATAACAAACATTTTTTTAATTAATTCGCAGCATCTTTTAAGTGATTGTCTAGCTTAAAGTATTTTAATATTATGACCATTAATTCCCTAGATTTTGCCGTTTTTGCTTACATAAACAATGTTGTGATTTTTAATATATCTGACACATTAATATATGTGTGTGTGTGTGTGTGTGTGTGTGTGTTAATTAGTAACTTTAATCTAACTATGCAAACAAATATTTTTAATATTCTACAATAATGGACCTACAAATTTTGGTTTCGGAGGGTAGTAAACAGAACTTTTAGGCCTAATTATTTTAAAGAAGAGAAAATAACGCAAGATTATGAAGGAAGGAAAGAAAATATCAAAGATTTAGGGATTTTTTTAATTTAAAATTTTCGCCCTGTTACAAAAAAAAAATCATCATTGTGTTTTGGATTGTTTCGCCTTTTGATATCTTTAGATTTTGAATTCATGACCAACTCTTACATTTTTATCATTCAATTGTCAATTTTGACCACCAAAGAGACTTAAATGCCGAAAGAGAAAACATATAATTTTCCAAAATCTTAAAGACACTTAGGGTTTTTTTTTTTTTAAGTAGTTAAAATCAATATTTAACCCGCAAAAAGGTAAGGATTTAAGAGGAAAAAAAATGAAGATATGAATGTGATAAGATCTAAAATATAAGGCAATATATTTTTATAACATCTAAATACAAGGTATAAAAATGAAAAAAAAAAAAAAAAAACCCTCCCAAAGATAAAAGAATATATAAACAAAGAAAACGTTTTCATTACGTCCAATTAAGAACTTAACCAACACAATACGTTATACAGGAAATGACTCTTCATATTTCATATAACTAGACCGGTGTTTCCGAAAGTCTGTCCAACCAAATTTTGACAAAACTTTTTGGAGGTCCAATCACTACCAATTGAAGAAAGAGACGCATAGATATTCCTCAACAAAGCAAAGTCAAGCTTCGAAAAATGTATGGCCAGTTGCCAACTGATCCATATATATATATATATATATATATATATATATATATTTACATGGCAACAACCGGCCCTATGCTTAACTCATATCCTACATTAATTAACACAAAAATAATTAATAACAGACATCCAGAATAACACGCGCATACTATATGGTTTTTTTTTTTATTTAAAAAATAATTTTAAGAAGGCTCCCATTTTTAAGTGAAGTATTTATATTTGTGGTATGTTTATAAGTGTTTATTATGTGTGTGTGTATATATAGGATGAATCAGAAATTCTTATATATGATGAAATTGTATGCACACGTAAAAGACCTATATAACATATATACGCACACATATTCAAGACTTAATTAGAAGCTATTTATTTACGGTGACACATGCCCAAGTAAAAGAAACCCATAAGATTCTCCATTAGACGAGGCGTATTACGTGCAACCTAGGCTCATTAAATGACTATAACATATGCATTACAAACCCAGAAGGAAGGAAGGAAAAATAAAAAATAAAAAAAACCCCCATTTGACTCTCCTAAAAGCTTTATTTTATGTAAGAGCCAAACGTGGAAGGAATAACAGATTGGCTTGTCAATTAGCTCCGACCATTCAATAGAATGGAAAGTTTGTTGAACGAGAAGACCCCTTTCTTTATTCTAAATTTTATTCCTTTATTTATTTAAAATTTTTTTTGAACTTGAAGTTTTTTTCCCTGATTAAAAAAAATAAAGAGTCAAAATAATTTTCTGTTTTAATTAGTGTCATTATTGTTTAATGATGACGTCACATTCCCAAAAAAAAAACGGAAATCATTCATTTAGAGGAAACTAATTTTGAAGTAATAATTAATGATAAATATAGAGTTTGCATATATAGCACCTCAACAAAAGCTTTATATGTCTGGGGAAATTAAATTCACTAATTAATGATTATAACGAAACCTTAATTATAAGGAATTTTATAAAACCTTCAAGAAAAACTGTATTGATTTTGGGCATGTGAATACACATATAGCACCTTCACTATATATACCCAAGTAAAATAAAGTATGTAATTTTAACCACAATTTGCCACTTTTCAATGCAAATTAATTCGATGCAAAATATTAATTCTTAAGTTGTGTTGTCCGTCAAACAGATAATGAAAATTCATTTCTCACATCAAATAATTATTATAAAAAATTAATGTTATATAAAAATTTTGAAAAAAGAAAAAAAAAACCATCAAAATGAAATCATGAAATTCATTGTTATGCTGACCTTACTAGGAATCCATCTCCCATAGAATGCTGAATCTTGAGGCACTGTTGCATTGAAGAACGGATTGGAATGAACATACACAGAAAACAGCCCTTCGTTTCCTTTAAAGAACTTGTCCCAAAGAGGAGCCAACGCCACGGTTCCTCTCGCCAAGAACATGAAGGCGATTTTCGGGGTGAACTCGAAAGGGACACCGCTCATTTTCGGCACCATGGAAGCTCTCCAAAGCAACTCCTCGTCGTCCATGTTGTGCCTGATCTCCGGCGGTTTCAAATACTCGCCTAACCCGATTCGAGTAGTACTAATCGGATGATCAACTTGTTCGGATTGGTTCGGCGAAAATGGCGGTGGAGGAAAGGGAAGAGATAAAATTGTTGGTGTTGGTTTTGGATGAGAGGAAAAGTTGTGACAACTAGGAGTTGTGATGTTTTGGCCTAGTTGGTGAAGTTTGAATTGGAGAGGGAAGGAGAAGTCTTGGAGATAGAAACTGAGGGTGATTCCGAGGGCTAAACCGGAGCCGAAGAAGATGAAGTGAGAGATGAGCCTGTGGAGGTGCATTTGGAGGGTCAAGAGCTTGGCGTATGAGGCTAGACGAAGATTGTTTTGTTGCTTTGCTACCATTGTAGAAAAACAAAAGAAATGGAGATTGAGGGAACGAGAATATTGAGAATTGAGATATATTGCCTTGTATGTAACGCTCGTTTCTCTTTGCATGTGTGTGTGTGTGTATACATATATGGAGAGAGAGAGAGGGGGGAGAGAGAGAGAGAGAGAGAGAGTATGGAAGGCTTCAAGAAGTGAGGGAAAGATTCTTAAATTGGTCACCGCAGTCTAGTATATATTTATGTGATGTTTTCAAATAAAAAGAAACAATGTGGACAGTAGGAAACATTTACAAGACTTACACCCAATAATAAACAATAAAATATTTTAGAGGGATTTATTGTCTTTTTTTAAAAAAAATATATATATATATATATTCACTAATTTCCTTAAATTATATCACTAGTGTCAACATACCCCTAAATTATGAAATGTATCCTGTTGTACTCTCAAAACTAAACATTTGTGTCAAAATCCCCCTTCTGTTTATTTACGTTAAAATTTCTATCAATATTTTGTTAAAATTCCCCGTGATCTTTATGTTTGTATCAAAATGTTCCATAATGTGTATTATTTGTATCAAAATGTCTCGTGTGTTAAGGTATGCGTACATTTAATGTTCCTCTCCAACAGAATTAGTTTGTTGTTACCATTATCTCATGTATAATCTATCTTGGAGTTTCTCAGAAGAAAGAAAGAAAGAAAGAAAACAATCCATTTATGCTTTAGTCTGGAAAAAACTCCAAGCGCTTTGTTTAAAACAAAATAATAATAATAATAATAATAATAATAATAATAATAATAATAATAATAATAAAGCTTATATATGAGATAATGGTGTCCAAAATAAAGTGTAATTATTATTGCTATTAAAAAAAAGTAAAAATAAAGTATAAAAACATGAATTAAAATAAGAAATAAAAGTAAAGTGTAATAAAAGATATAAAATCAGCCACAAATTTTTCTCAAAAAATAAAAAAATAAAAATAAAGATATAAATTATTTTGTTGGTTTTCTTTTTTAAATACTCTCACAAAGTTAATAATAATTTGATTAATAGATGGGATATTGTGACAGATTATAGATTGTTGGCGTTTTCACACAAATATTAAAATCAGGGGATATTTTGACAAAATATTGATAGAGATGAAAATGGAAACAAATGAATGGGGAATTTAAATATAAATATTTTTGGAGTTATAATATATATAATTTATATTCCACGAGATATGAGAATTCTTGAAATTTTTCCACTTTTTTTTTTTCGTTTGAAGAAACAACTTATAATACTAATATATATATATATATATATATATATATATATATAAATGGTAGGGGCCTAGGGGTTTCATAAAAGTTTTGAAAAATCAACACGGTCAATAAGGAGAATGGTGAACAGAACATTATAATGCATTTGGTTCACCTTTTAGAATTAAAAAAAAAAACTCACTTTTTGTATTTTTTTTATAAAAAAGTTAACTAGTTTCACTATTCACTAATTTTAATTATAATAACTTAAAATCTTAAATTTTAAAAAATCATAACTTTACATATACAAGTCCATATGATATATAAATATATATATTGTAAATTATATTAAATTTTAAGACGGACGAAATAAAGTTTACATTGATATTTTTCCCGTATATATTTTAAGTTTTATACTTTTTAACTTTAATCAATCAAACACATAACTCAACTCCAATTTAACTCAAATAAAAATTTTCAACTCCACATAACTCAACTCCAATTTAACTCAAATAAAAAATTTTCTAACTCCAACTTGATGCTTAGATGAGTTTGTGTGTATACACAGAGAGAGTGTACCAACGGTAGTTGTCTTTGATGAGGGGAAAAGGTAAGTAATTAAAATGGATGTGCAAGAATTATTCGTTCCTGTAACTACCAAATATTTCTCAGTTTGTATATACTGCAACATGCAAACTGAAAATCTGGTTATATAAGGTAGTACTTTAATTACTTAGAGAAAATTACTTGATTTTTTTAAAGGTAATTACTTGATTTTTTTTGTTTGAATTTGCTTGGAATTACCATATTTATTTGCACTCCAATTTGGTGTATATATATTTACTTACGTTTCTTTTTTTTTTTTTTGGCTGCAAATAAATACTTTCCTATTGATCGAAAGGGACATCCCCCCAAAACAAATAGAAATGAGATGCGTTATTTTAGTAATTTCCTTGTCGCTTTGTCAGGCATTAATTCATCCGTTAACATATGAAAAAAAGTTTAAAAACTGTTTCTAGTTGTTGCGAGGGTGTAAAACATTAACATACATATGAATCCGGGAAAAGCCATATTTTTCTCATGTATTTGTCATTTGATAGGAACAACTTTTGATAAATACTAATAACTCCTAGATAGTGTATTAGAACGGAAAAATCATTTAGATAATAAATTACATCAATTTATCTTTCCATATTTCTGTTCTGGAAAAAGGGAGTACAATAAAATTTCATTCCTAACATGAATTTTTTTTTATTACTATTATTTTTTTAACATATATTAAAGAGTCAAAGGTTCTTCCTTCCTTTCTTAATATGTCATTTCCCATGTTTTATTCTGACTTTCTTTCATTTTTCCGTTCCCTCTTAGTGCTTTCCTTTTTTTTTTTTCTCAATTTTTTTTTCCTTACTCTCTCTCTAATCATTTTAAATGATATTTTTTTCATCCATTTTTTTGGGAGAGGCTGTGATAGAGCCTCTCCCAGATACCCTATCGGTAGAGCTCTTTTTTTAACCGTTCGATTTTAATCGAACGGTTGATATTTCATTGTTATCATAGACCTTACCTCATATATCCCACCCCAAGTCTTCTCCGCCACCGGTGACCTTTCCACCGCCGGTGACTCACCCCGATGCCGGTGACCGACGCCGGTGACCCACCCCGATGCCGGCGACTCACCCGGATGTCGGCAACCCACTTCCGGCATTTTGTCTGACCGCCGGTGATCCAATTTCTCTCTCTTCTCTTCTCTCTCTCTTCCCCTCTCTCTCTTCCCCTTTCTCTCTCTTCCCTCCCTCCCGTCGGCCCCCACCCCCGGCCTCCCCCCACCCCAGGCTGCCACTCCTCGGCACCCCCCCCCGACGACCCCCTCTCTCTTCCCCTTTCTCTCTCTTCTCTTCTCTATCTCTCTTCCCCCTTCTCTCTCTTCCCCTCCCTCCCGCCGGCCCCCAGCCAGCCCCCAGGCCCCACCCCTCTCCCGACCCCCACCCCTCTCCCCGGCCTCCCCCCACCCCCGACGACCACCCTCCCCCGGCTGCCACCCTCCCCGGCCCCCCCTTCTCTCTCTTTCTCGCGATTTGGCGATCTCGCGAAATCACGAGAAAGAGAGAGAGGGGGGGCCGGGGAGGGTGGCTACTGGGGGGACGGGGGTCGTCGGTGGTGGGGGGAGGCCGGGGGAGGGGGGCGGGGCCGGGGGCTGGCTGGGGGCCGGGGTGGGGGCCGGGGGAGGGAGGGGAAGAGAGAGAAGGGGAAGAGAGAGAGAGAGAAGAGAAGAGAGAGAAAGGGGAAGAGAGAGGGGGGTCATCGGGGGGGTGCTGGGGGAGGGTGGCGGCCGGGGGTGGGGGAGGCCGGGGGTGGGGGCCGGCAGGAGGGAGGGGAAGAGAGAGAGAGAGAGAGAGAGAGAAAGGGAAAGAGAGAGAAATTCGGTCGCCAGCGGCCGGGAAAAATACCGGAAGTGGGTCACCGGCATCGGGGTGGGTCGCCGGCGTCGGGGTGGATCGCCGGCGGTGGACAGGTCACCGGCGGCAGAGAAGACTTGGGGTGGGAAAGTTTATATGAGGTAAAGTCTATGATAACAATGAAATATCAACCATTCGATTAAAATCGGCGGCTAAAAAAAGAGTTCTACCGATAGGGTCTCTGGGAGAGGCTCTACCACAGCCTCTCTCCATTTTTTTTTGGCCCTTACTGACATAAATTTTTGAAATGTATCTTTTTTCAAACATTTTTTAGTGTCTATTTCAATTATTATTTTCTCATATCACTGCCTAATTGACTCTATGTGATTTGTTAACTTCTCTCAAATTTGTTACTATGTACTTAAATATTTTCTCCTCAATACTCTATGAGTAACAATTTTCTCATAATATCTCATAATTAAATTTTTTTTAATAAATTGATTAATCGTGTAATCGACATGCCTACATCTACAGAAGAAGCTACTAAAATCAATGATAGTCAATAAGTTATTGAATGTAATCAATCAATGAAAATACATACTAATATTGATGAATTAGTGATTTCAATCATTCAATCACATATAAAAACAATGAATATTTTTTTAATATTACAAAACTTCGGATATATATATATATATATATATTGTAAAAAAAAAAAAAAGTCATTTATCCGCATAATCGATCCTTAATTAACCACCCTCCATTGACGTTTTAGCTTTCTACATAAGCAGAAGTACCCGACACAATCTCGAGGGCTGTTTTCCGGTCGACCGCGAACCATTGGGAGCCTTTTCGCCAGTCCGATAGGAAAACTGTCGGAAACATGTTGGGATTGTACCTGTAACGCCCGTGTTTTCCCGGTTCGTCGAAGGAGCCGATGAAGCTTTTCTCGGAGTTGATGAGGTAATTGTAGATTGTGGTGAAGTTGAAGAGAGGAATGCAGGATTCGGAGAGTAGTACAAATCTTTCGTTATTGATGTCGAGCAGGGCGTTTGCTAGAAGCCGTCTTTCTGCATCGATCATTGTCGATTTTCCCCATTGCGCAGACTGCGGAAAAAAAATAAAAGTCATTTCGTGTGTGACCAAATTCTTAAATTTATATGATATAACAAATATTGAAGTCACAGTTAATATGACAAAAACTTGACGACAACATATTTGAAGGGATCCGCTTCTTTACTCACATGATTGATTAGTATATGATTCACCTTACTGAGTTTTTTTTTTTTTTTTTGCCCCCTAACAAAAACTGCATATTTAACTCCCAAAAACAATGCACAAATCCAACAAAAAAGAAGAACATAGTCCAGCGGTATTTAATACTTTTTTTTTTTGAATCGCGGTATACTACTGTGATTAGCGAATGCTAGTTGGTTGTTTAGCATAGAAATATGAATTATAAAAATCCAATTTAAGTTTAAAATAAAGTTAATTAACACAAACATTATATTTTTGACGAAAATAATACTAGATACACCAATTATAATATCAATTTTTGGATATCAATCTATGTGTGATATATGAGTTGGATGGTCTTTAAATAATTATCACTTATTAGTTAAGACTAAATTTTTATATCTATCCGTTAAAAGATAATAACTCACCGATACATAAATTGCTCTAAGAAATTTGGACTAAAATCAGTGTCATTAATACTAGCTACTCGTTCGACAGATATTGAAAACGGTAGAATTATGTGATTAAGAAAATATAAATTATAAATTACCTTGCTTGGAATTCTTCTCCCAAAGAAGACCGAATCCTCAGGATATGAATCGAAGAAGGAGGGATGTGGGTGAACAAAATGCTGTAGAGCCCCTCGTACCTTTGAAGAAGATCTCCCAAAGTGGGGCCAAAGGCATATCTCCCTTTGTCAAGAACATGAACGCCACTTTAGGCACAATCTTATATGGAGGTTCCTTAATCCTTGGAGCAAACGAAGCCCTCCATAACAACTCATTGTCGTCCATATTATGCAAAAGATTTGGCCCTTTCTTCTCCGTCGCCTTCTGGACTAAAGAGACCGACGACGATAGAGAGAACACGGTACGAATCTGTGACAAGGAATTAAAGCTTTTGAAGTAGAAAGAGATTGTGATGCCAACGGAAAAGCCGATAACAAACATCACAAGATTGAAAACATGACCAAACTGCAAATGGGAACTGAAAGTTCTGGCCATATTGTCGGATATTTATTTTTATTTCCTACGTTGCTGTTAATTTGCCATTTCTAGTGTAAGAAGATGGCCAAGTTAGGTAAGGAATATGGGAAATGTGAAGGAGATTTTGACTACTTAAACAAGCTGAATATGAGATGAATATGTATAAGAATTCTTGATGCGAAATTTATGATGGCCATTAAAGCGTGTGTTGGTCCGAGATCTTTTGATATATCTCGGCCAATATTACAAAGTACGAAAACTTTTTAATTTGACACAAGACTTTACTATGTATGGATAAATTTTTAAAAGGCCTTTGGTTAATTTTATGTTTTAACAAAAACTGTTACAATCACTCTCCTTTAGAGGTGACAATACGGGATTGCGACACGACAACACAACTCGAAAATGACATGAATTTCGCGGGTTTGGATTGAGAAAAATAAGGGGTGGATCGATTTCGGGTCACCCGAAATTGACACGGAAAAACAAGTCATGTTCGGTTGGACCCATAGAACCGGAACAATGATATCTTTTTTTTAGGTTAATTTCGTATCGCGGGTCAATTTCATGTCACGAATCAATTTCGTGTCGCGAGTCAATTTTGATTCGTGTCGTGTCAACCCGTGACGGATTCGTGTCGCGGGTTAAGAAAGAAAAAAATCGATAAGATTTTAATACGACACGAACCAACATGACACGAATTGCCATTCGTACTCTGCTTTACGCTCTCTCTTTGTAAAGCTGACACTTAGTACCAAACTTTTTACTTCTCAAACAAAGCAGATCATCAGACTAAAAGCAAGACATAATTTTAATTTATTACGAAATTGCCACCACTCGTTCCCAACAAGTTTAAAATATTAACATCTTAACTTCACTCCGGTGACGGCGACCCGACGGCCAACGCCCACCCCCATACGACGGTGACCGACAGCTCTTTCTCGTCCCCTCCCCAGAAATGGTGACGGCAGCGAACTACTCCTTCTCCTACGACAATGACCAAGCTCTCCCCTACCCTGCGACGGCAACGGTGACGGTGACGAAAACGACGGCGGGCTTCCACCCAAAAGTCATCACCAGATGTCATTGAGCTTCCACCAAACGAGCTCGGATCATCCACCCGTCGTCCCTCCCATCTACAGTCAGATCTCGTCGACCTACTCCCCTCACCCAACCTTGCCGACCATACCCAGATCCAAGCAAGAACAAGACTGGTTTTTTAGACTCTGAAAACTCTTTTTTCTATTATTTTGAGATTTCTAATTAGCGGACAGGGACAACACTGGCTAAGCCAAAAAAAAAAAAAAAAAAAACCATAGCCCCACGATCACAGGCGTGCAAGTTGTATGTCTTCTTCTTCATAAGCTGAAGATGGTGGTGAACCGAAAAGTTTAGCCCAAAGATAAAATACACAAAATAGAAGCACTCAGCGCAGCCAAAAAAAAAATAAATAAATAAAAGGCAAATTGTGGGGCCCACGGTGGAAAGGTTGTGGTAATTTCGCAATAATAATTTAAAACTACAGTCTTGTTTTTTTTCATATGATGATTTGCCCAGCTGAGGCAAACAAAAAGACGGGACAGGTGTCAATTTTAGAAAGAGAGAACGAAAAAGAGAGTGGGTTCTCATGTATATTTTAGCTTTCCTCGTTGCTTATATATTTATATATTTTTTTGCAAGAGCACCACCCCAATTAATTTACACTAATCAATACTTAAATCTTGAATTTATCAGACTTAAACATTGATGAATTCCGCTTTTCTCACCGATTAGGTTAGCCCCAATGACTTTTATATAATCAATTACATGAGTAGCACTTAGGGAACTGAAGAGTCTTTTTCCATCTCATAATCACTATTCTAATGTCAAAATTTAATATTGACATATCCATTTCATTGTGCAGCTTTAAATAGGGACTAGCTTCATATGTGTTGTACTTGTGCTAAACATTTCAGTACATTGTTACGTGACTGTAAAAATTTGAGTACGCTTGCATTGCAAATTTGAGTATAACAGAATGAGTTTAATTAACATTTATAATTACAATTATGAGAATTAAAAATCAATAATCTCAAAGTATCTAATAATATTATGTTATTAGTAAAAATCTATGAGTGCGGGTTATTTTTTTTGTCACTTTATAGAAGAATTAAACTAATAATCTGATGCGAAATTATTCTCAAACTGTTAATTTTAAGAAAACTAAGTAATTTAGAAACCTTATCTAATGAGATGCTAATATTAAAATAAATTAGAAAGGAAATTAGATCTAACTACAAAGAAATAAAATGAAAATTAAAAGACAAAAAGTATTGGTAACATAATTATTTCTTTGTTATTAGAGACATATTATGATTTAGTCACAGTCATAATTATCATAACAATGATTACTACAGGTGATTGTTATCATTTCTAGCAATGAGCTGAAAATTTTCGTGTTTTTGACAATTTAATTAGGTGGGATTCACTAAATGTGATATGATAGTGTTACAAAATAAAGTATTGAAGAGTAGTGCTAGTTTTCAATTTAAAGGTTTTGTAAGTGCAATTATTAAATAAAAAATAAAAAACAAGAAGCTGATGTAGGGTTTTATTGAGGGTATATTTTGTAATGTATATTTGTGGGATCCACAAGACCTGATTTGGCAAGATAGAAATGAAAGCATTGAAGTGTGTCGCTAAATTTTAGATATAATTTTCGTAAGTGTCGTTATTGGAATTAAGCTTTTTTTTTTTTTTTTCTATTTTATTTTTACACTGTCATTATAGATATGTTGTAAAAATGTCATTATCCTAATAAATTTATTCTTATTTTTTGGTTTTTTCTTATAATGGTTTTGTAATTATGGTGATGATTTTGTCTTTACGTGGAGTTGCGCAAATCATTAACTTAATAATAAGAAGAATGCTAATAATTGTAATGTTTTGGTAATGAATTAATAAAAAAATATCAATAATAACAATGAATGGTTATAATATTGCATAAGGATTTTGGAAAATTACACAGATTAATGATTAGACTACAACGAGATTTGACCATATTTGTTATAAGGGGATTTGCGATTTTAATAGAACGAGAAATATATATATATATATATATATATATATATATATATATAATCTCCAGAGAAGTGATTCTCTGAGAAATATATGGGAAAAAAATCATCCACATCTTCCAAAAAAATTTACTTTGAGTAAGAAGGTTGCATTTGTCGACGGGGTAAATAAAATTTAAAATATAATCCATGACCATAATATTTTGTAATATGAGCCATGTTTTAGATTATGATTCTTAAATTTATATACGTGTCGAGTAGCCATATATTATGGGATTTTTTTTTTTTGTTTTCCAAGAATTAATGACTTTGAGTATGTGCGTTTGCTACTCAACACATGAGTCTTGTTTGGTTTTTCAAGAAATTAAGAACTTTGAGTATTTTTGTTGCTACTCAACACATGAATCTCCTTTGGACTCATCTTCTTTTGATTTAGTGATCAGCGGCGTACTATTTGATGTATTTGTTTATAATGTAATATAAAATATATATATATAGATATATATATATTCGCTGTAAAAAACCGTAAACTACAATTTGTTCTTCATTAATTGCCCCTTGGCTACTAGTTAATTATGTGATAAATTATATTTGTTGACTTTCATTGAACCTACATCACTCCTATTAATAGCCAATTTGATTTGGTGTATAAACAAACAAGAAAATTAGTTCCATTCCCATATCCCGGGTGCATTCAACAGCCTTATATAACTATACGAGTAGAACGGAACTCCCATGTTAACAAAAAGTTTTTTTTTTTTCCTTTGCCTTTAATTTTTTTTTTTTTTACAAGAATGAAATTATTTAGATAAACAATTATTCATTCTATTGTCCTAATGAATAAAAATATACAAGTAAATATCTAAATATAACCTATATAGACGTTGATATTGTGTAATTATGATTTGTTTTTTAACTTGAGATGGAAGAATTCGAACTCTGTATTTTTAAGTATTGTCAGGTATAATATTGTTATTAGATTATGTCTGTAACCACGCATAATTATGATATTTACATCTTTAAATATAAATTATGAAATTGTTTCGTATTATATTGTATTGTAACATTTGTACCATGTGAGAACACTATAAATAATTTTCTAAAAAATAAGTCTTACAATATATTAATTAACTAATTTTATAAAGTTTGTCTTTGGTCCATTATAAATGACCAGTTATATAAACACGATATTATAAAGTTTGAGATTGACAACCGTAGGTGCCGTGGCAAGCACAATCTGGTGAAGAGTGGCTCGGCGACGAGTTAGCATCACAAACAAAAATCAAAATACGATAGATTTTTTTCTCCAATACCAACTAATGTAACAGAAGCATAATAAAATATAAATTCATTGATTCTTAAAGAATAATAATCATCAAAACTTAACTGAATAATCAAAAAACGTAAAAAGCTTGTTAAATAGTCTTGTTATAATCATATTTAAATTTGAAAACGACAAAGATAACTCCTAGAATTCAATCTTCCTTAAATAGTTGAAATAAAGATAAACTGCTACAAGTTCACATTGAACTGAGATTATTCAAATTAAGACAAACTTTTGAAAGTAAGATAATCCCTCTAAGTATCATATTCACAGTAGGTTTGAAAAAAAATACTACAAAATACCTATCTGATTATGGTTACAGTAACTTTGGACTAACAAAAACTACAACAGATATTTTTCACAGCAAACCCTGTCAAAAATGGTCGTAACACCCCTTTCATCGTCCTTATTTTAATAGATCGGAAATCCATTATAATCACGTGTTACAAGTCAGAAATTAAATGAAATTTGGCCAATAATTTCAAGACTCAAAATGAAATTAACCCGAATAATATATATAAACCAATTTTCGTCAAAAACTATACTTTAGCTAAGGCTGATTAATTTGATTAATTCTAGACCATCCGTCTTGTTTTTCCAGGAATTATTTTGAAGATACGTGTTTCAAATACTTTGTTTAGAAGGAAAATTTTATTTAATAGACAGTCAATTTATGGTTTTAAATCCTTTTTGTGTAAGCTATATATTATAGAGTAATTAACCTTTGTTAATCCTTGAACTATGGCATTGTGACCCGTAGCAAAGCCATCTTATATTGAGGGGGATAATAAGAAGTATGTCACGAAAATGAAAGATGGATTGATTTTTTTTATAACTTAAAAACTATTGTAAAATATGTCATAATAATAATGTCATATTTATCTATTTTTAAAATGTCACTATCGCTCGGCCAATGTCGTTCAGATTAGATCTCCTCCACCCAATTTCCTCCACAAGGTGGAGATCCGCCACAAGATGATCATCGGATCTTCTCCCTGTCAGATCCTCGATCGTGCTATTTTTTCTCCACCTAATCGGCCCTTGGATCTACAAGCACAAAGAGTGAATCTCCTCCACACGCATCCGTGGTTGCGTGGAGGAGATCCGATTGGATCTCCATGCATGGAGGAGATGGCTCCTCCTCATGTGATTGTCACCGAGGAGATACTCGTGCCGAAGCCACCGTGGAAGAGATTGCATTCTTTTATTCTTATTATATTTTTGGATTTCTTCAATTTTTCGTACAGTTTGTGGATTGTTGATTTTGTGTTTTCAAGGAATTTTTGGGGGGTTTTTTTCAGTAAATTGGTAATTAAACTTAGAAAATTCGATGGATACAGTGGTAACAAGTTAGTTACCAATCAGTATCCTACCAGAAGAGATGATTATACTAAAAAATGACAGCAAAGGTTACCAGTTTATAACCAACTGGTAAAACCGCCAACGAAAGCTACTAGTTACTTACTAACCGGTAATCAATTGATAACCCGCTTGTGGTTGGTAACCAATTTGTAACTAATTAATAACTCATTAACTGATGTGGTTACCTCATAGATATCAACTAGTGGTATATTTTAAGATAAATAAATAAATATTTATGATATAATATTTTGACATTTCTTTCAAGAGTTTTCTTTTTCTATGTTGTAAAAATCAATCTAACCTGGTAATCGTCCTTACAATAATTTTTCTATCCCTTTGCTTCATTTCTAATATACAAAAAAGGGTAAAATCATACTCTCTCCCTTTCAATACAAAACAACTAAAGGGGCAATCAATATATCTAACAGACTTTTAATTCTCTTTTCTTTACCTTTTTTTAACCTCTCATTTTCTTTCTTTCTCACCAAATAGAATGTTAGAGTCAGGAACTAAAACTGCTAATAAAAAAAGAAAAAAATTAAGGGAAAAAAAAACTCGTAGATTTATTTGCAAGAAGAAAAATTCAAGAATAAAAAATTCAAGTGATATGTATTTACCAAGGGGAAGATACTAGCAATGTCCAATTATACAAGACAATGAGAGTCTCAAAATTGCTTTTTAGCCATACAAATATGTATATATATATATATATATATATATATATGTTTATGTTTAACCAAAAGTTAAAATTATTATTTTCTTTTATATATAAAGGAACTAAAAAACAGAAAAATTAAAATAAGATCAAACTTGTACAGAACTATTGAGCAACAAGGGTGAAAACTGCAACAAAGGTTCCAAAGTGTTGGGTAGAAACTTCCTAGCAAAAAGAAAGCACAAAGAAGTGGTGGTATTTCCATTGTAAGTGCAGTTACTACCAAACCTTATCTTACTCGGAAACTCATCTGAAACATCATTCCTTCCAAACTTCCCGGGATGTGGACCACTCCTGGACCAATCAACCCAAGTGACACTCCGATTCGAGTTCTCTTCGGGGCAAATTATGTTTATCAATGTCGGAATATAGTGCTCATCCATGTAACAAGGCGGGTTACAATGTTCGACGAAAATGGGATAGTATTTGGTGTCCGATACAATCTCTAGGGCAATCTTGCGGCTGACCTCAAACCATTGTGAGCCCTTTCGCCACTCCGATATGGAAATTGTTGGAGACATTTTGGGATTGTATCGGCCACGACCGCTCTTTCTTGGGTCGTCGAAGGAAGCTGTGAAGCTTTTGTGGGCGTTTGTGAGGTAATTGTATGCCATTGTGAAGTTGAACAAGGGGATGCATGATTCGGAGAGTAATACAAATCTCTCGTTGGAGGAATCGAGTAGGGCATTTGCTAAGAGCCGTCTTTCGGCGTCGATCATTGTCGATGTTCCCCATTCCACTGGCTGCATTGAAATAGGATGAAGAACATCAGTTTGTGTACTATTCTTCTAGGTTTTTTTTCTGAGAAAATGATCCTTTTTGCAAACTGAAACTCAAATCACTCATCTTTTATCCTAGAAAATTATACCATTCTAGTTTTGTGAGATGAGAATGTCGCTATTCTAGAAATTAAAAGAACAAACAAAACATATAGGTTTAACATGGATGTGCCTACGTCCACGGATTAGGAAAATTGAGCCCTGTGAATAAGCTTTATATCTCCGTACAAGTTGAGAAAACTCAATTAATATCTCGATATAGTGTATCTAATTTGAATATGATTATGATATACTAAAATGTCCTAAAGTTATCTAAATAACTGTATTAGTTTATTACAAATAAATCAAATTTATAACTGCCTACTTAATGGTTATGAAATTTATCTTCCTTATTGGTTTTGTTAGGTAGAATATAACAATTGCCCTATCTAGTAATTAGCATGACATTTTTGCATTTTTTTGTTTCAAAAAACTAAAGGAGTCTATTCTTTCGTGAAAAAGACAAACCCCTCTCTCTCTCTAAAAATACAATTGATTCTTATATAATATTTATCTCCATGTAAGGTTTTAAAACTAACCAAGTAGTTTTAAAATTTTTCGATATGACATTGCTTTGAAGAAAATAAGACATGTAAATTAGAATTGAGAAGTTCTTTTTATAGAAACTTACCTCGCCAGGGATTCTTCTTTTATAGAAAACAGAGTTTTCAGGAGTTGAATCAACAAAGGAGGGATGTGAGTGAACATAAATGGTATAAAGACCTTCATGACCTTTGAAGAACATTTCCCAAAGAGGACCCAAAGGCATTGGTCCCCTTGACAAGAACATGAATGCCACTTTAGGCACACGTTTATGCGGCGATCTTCCGTTGCTTTGAGCCTCTATAGCCCGACTGAACAACTCGCTGTCATTCATGTAAGGCAGGATATTTGGCTTAACTTCTAGCTCCGCCGGCGGTGGCAGTGGTGGTGGCGGTGGCGGTGGCGGTGGCGGTGGGGGTAACAGCGGGGGTGGTGAAGGCGACTCTAGCAAGATAAACGGTTGTGCTTGAAGTGATGAGTATGATACAATACTTGCCTGTGATAAGAACAAATGACTTTTAAAATATACACTGAATGAGATCCCAATTGATAAACCAACAACAAAACACACCAAATGAATAAAAGGCCGTAATTGGAACCGGGGAATGAAAATATTTTCCATTGTCTTGATTTTTTTGATTTTTTATTTTTTGCTAACTCTCTCTCATGATCTAGTGGATGGATATAGGAGGCTATGCCTTGTGCAAGCGCGGCCGGGGAAGACCTTGACTGGGTACTTAAAAAATAGCTAATAACGACATTTCAAAACCAAATCTTTTAGCGAAAGTTAAGATGGCATGCATGTGTTTTGGTCCCTTTTTGGTTTCGAAATCTCTCTCTCTCTCTCTCCATAAAATGTCAATCTAAATAGATACTTTGAAAAAAAATACTTGAGAGTTAAGTACCACAATTAATAGAAGATGGACTCCATAAGTGAACTCGTATTGTAGGACTTATCCTCTGTTAGTCTGTATGTGGTACTCGGTATCACCGATGCCCCTACATTATTCATATTTCAATTGACAATTTTGACTCGGCTAGCCCTTTGAAACCTCTTCACGTATTCTTCTCAAAGATGGCTTTCTCTTTTGAAAAAGGTGATTGTTCAATACTGCCTTTGGACCTGAAACTCCAAGTGGGTTTTGCACAAACTAGATTTGAATGTTCAATTAATTTTTTTTTTATGTAAAATGTGAAAAAAGATGCCTTTTTGTCGCCGACTAAAATCAGAACACTTTTTACTCGAGACCAGACCAAAAAGAGTTTACTTTCATTGTTACTTTTACTACAAAATTTTTTTTTTATCTTGTCATTGTCCAATCATAAATGGTTTTTTAATAGGATATAACGACGAAATGTTACATTTTAATAGATTCTATTAAGTTATCATATTTTTCTTAATTTAAAATAACTTTTGTATTTATGACAAATTAGTAATATGCCTTTTTGGTAAGGTTTAACCAATGAATTCTTCACCTTGAATCTCGGTTGGTTAGGTTAAAAATCAAATGGAAGAATGTTAGTAAATTGTGTAGAAGTCAACCGCTTGGACTTTCCCACGCTGATCCTTAATTTACTCGAAGCACATTTAGATTTTGTATCTTTTCAATTACCTCCATATGCAACAGACGATATATAAGAATCCTACTTAGTACCTAAGAATCCCATCAAGGCTGCTTTCCTTTAGGCTTAAGAAATATGAAGTTTGAATAATGGAAATTAAAAAAAAGTCAGCATAGACCAGAGTTTCACATCTTTGGTCAAATTTTACAAAGAATTCAAGCTTGACATCTACAAGCTTAGAGTAACAGCTTCTTGATTGTTCACCGAATCCGAGAACTCGATCAATCCACCCAACACAACCCAATCCAGTATATTTGAGTTCGGAGGATTTTGGATTGGTAACGAATTGGGAGGACCATCCGTGAAAACCCGCAACTCCTGGGACAAATGAACGAGGAAATTTCACTCAATCGTAAAATCTCAAAGCCCAAAAACTACATGAACTCGCTTGGCGACATCAGGTTTGAAACAAATCGAGGAGATACTTTCATTCTAGTTCAATGGATAAACAGATCGGGACCAAATTCTCTATCTCTGAGTCTCGGATACAAAGCTGATGAGCCTAATAGATATGGTCAGACTAGCCGAATGAAACTTTTTTCAGTTACCAACATCAGGCAGACAATACAAGATTCGAGTTAATTGAAACCAGAAGGCAACATCAAAATCACATACATGTGAAATAATACTGTGAAACCAAAAGAAAGAACTTCAACAACTTCGACCTTAAACTTTTTTATCCCCAACATTCAACGGTGATTGCAACGAACCGGACTAGAACGAATTTAATTTTACATCTCAAGTGAAATTCACAGTGTAACCAAAAAAGATAGGAAAGAAACAATTTGAGAGCGCAAGGCAACCACAAACCCAGTAGAAGTAAAATGTATTAAAAAAAAAAAAAAGAAATGTACAGTAAAATTAACTTTGGCACTCGTGAAGGTAAAATAAAAGGGGAGAAGCCAAAGTTCTCGAAGGCAGATGAAAACAAACAACAAATTTGAACCTTTCAACGTCACAAAAGGAAATCTGGAATCACTTGTGTCTGTGGAATCACACTTGGAGGTGCATCTGTTCTTTGTCGAGCTTTGCTTCTGCTGCGTCGATGACTACTCTTTTTCTTCCCCTCCTGACCGTTTTCGGTCATTTCGTCTCCAGCATTCCTCGAACTTCTATGTTTTCTGTCTTTCCCGTGCGCTTGGTGCTTGCTTTTTCTTGAACTTAGGTTTTTATTATCTTGTTTGTCTATAGTCGAATCTTCTTTCGATTCAGGAGTATCAACATTTACTTTCTCTTTTCCTTTATTCTTACTCGAAGAGCTATCCAATGGTTTTAGCTGTGATGAACTGGATTTCGTGTCGCTGCCAAACAGAACTTCGCGTACAGCATCAGAGAGCGAATCATCCTTCCGCTGTGGCTTGGCTGCAATTGCCACTACATCTCCATCTAATTTCACCACCATGGGCCTAGGCTTTGCATGGTTTGCCTTTTTCTTTGGAACAAGAGATTGCTCTGTAAGCTTAACCAGATCTTCAGCGTTGCCCTGTGATTTCGGGTCATTGGCTGGCGGATAATCATTCGGTACGTCATTCTTCTCCGAAGGAAGATAGTACAACCCATGACGCTTGCGGTGTTCTGCAAGGAGAAAAGTAGATTCGTTTGAAGGTTCCGGCTCTCCTTTGTTCTGAATTGTTGGGAAAGGAGTAGCAGCTGTCTCATCTTGAAGAGGACTTTCGGGAGAGAATGAAATTGATGAAGTTAGTTGGACGGCAGGAAGGAATGTCTCCAAGTCCTCAAGATTCTCCTTGAGTTCTAAACCATCTGGTACAGGAACACTTTCCTGTGCGGTCACTGAGACTGGACCAAGCTCATTAGAAAAGGCATCTTGCATCATTTTGATGATTTTGTAAGCTTCGGTTTCATCCCTTGACAAACTTTCTTCCTTCTGACTTACACAATTGGTTATATCTTGCCTAATCAACTCAATGAAGCAAAGCAAATTCTGTGCTCTTTCTAGTATTTCCACATCGTTACTTCCTGATAGCGGACCAACCCCCAATTCAACTTTATTTAACAAGTTCATTACAGATTCATCTGTAAAAACATTTGTCCCCAATGAAGCCAGACGAGTTGTCTGGTCACCAGAAGCACCAATTTCCTCACTGTCATCTCCAGAGATATCATCAAATGATTGATTTAAAACCCTTGGGTTGAAACCTTCCTCCCGCTTGTACTGTGCCAAAGCATTACTTGTTGCCAGATCAGAACCTTCCTGATGATTTTTTTCAGGTACCAATTGCGAAGCAGGACGCACCAGATAAGAATGTAGGCAAAAAATAAATACTTTAAAGGTAGCCTGTAAATATACCGCTCTTATCAGTGGCGGCAAAAGATTCGTACGAGGTTGTAGAAGTGCCTCCATTAGTTCTAATGGATTTCTTGAGAACTCAACGTATTCCCCTGACACCCAAGCAGCAGCAGACAATATTCTGTGCAAGAATGGGTTACCAAGTAATGAAGGATCAATCAGCAAATCACGGCCAAGCCGAACAAGCTCTGGCCTTACATCCTTGACCCTCATACCAATATCAATAAGCTGCCTCTCAATTTCATCCCCCTTTTGGCAGTGTGGGATCCTCGACATTTCTCCCAAAGTCATAACATACCAATCAAAATCAACAATAATCTCATACACATTCCTACTACAAGTGGATAAAATAGACCCTAGAATCTCATTGCAGAACACAGGGTCAGATTTAAGGGCATAATTGAGCAAAACCTTGGAAATTTCAGCCACATTAGTCTCGGAAACCATCGCCATCACCAGGCGCAAGGACTCGAGCTTAATATTCAGATCCACATCACTCAAAGATTTAATAACAACCTCCTTATTCTCCAACACGGCCCACAAATGTTTCGGTGCAACAATCAAAAGTGCCTGCAGCGCAAGATACTTAAGATTCGGATCATCATCAACCAAAAACTCCCCAACCTTCTCAACCGCAAGCCTCACAGCAGATTCAAAATCAGCAAAACTAGTGACCACAGTCCTAACGCACTCAAACACCAACGATTTTGCTCCGGTCCGCCTCATAAGATCGCAAATCGGCTCAACAACCCTCTTGCCCAGCCTCAGTTCAAGAGGCACCAACTTTGCGAATATCTTCAACAACTTAATCAACACCCAATTGTTCTTGGAATCAACCAAAATCCTATAAAACTCAGGCGCTAAAGGAAGATACGATCTGGGGTCTTTCGAAGTAAGCTCGCAAAAGACGCCGACCGCCGCGGACACAATCTGCGGATCGGAACTCTCTAAATTCTCAACCAAACGCTTAAAACAGACTCTTGCAGCATCTGGGTACTTGTCAAAAACTCTCAAAATCACACCAATCGCCTTCTTTCTAACGAAAACTTTACTACTCGAAGAAGAGTAAAAATCTCGGGAGTTAAGTCTGTGGCAAGATCAGGAGTGGCAATTCTAGAGAGGCATTCGAGGGCAAGGCTTACCTCGTACTCGTTGGTACTAGAAAGGTCCTTTCGGAGCTGGTTGGTGATGAGGACGAGGACGGGGGTTGTGTCGTTGAAGGAGAGGGAGGCGCAGTGGTAGGCGATCCGCTTGTGGGAGAAGCGGGAGGAGGAGAGGAGCTCGACTACGTGGAAGGCGGCGAACGACATGTCGTAGAAGTGGAGGGAGGAGAGATACGACAGCTTTTGGAGGGCGACGGCCTTGGTGTGGTGGTCGGTGGACTTGATCTCGCGGCGGATCTCGTCCATGGCTTTGGAGATGAAAGGGGTCTCGCCGATGAGGCTGAGGCGGAGGCCCTTTATGAGGTCGTCGAGGGTTCGTTGGAAGAGAGTCTCCATTAGAGAAGAACCCGCCATTGATTTTTGGGTGGATTGAGATTTTGGAGTAATTCAGGTTAATTGGTAATGGTGTTGAGGAGGCATTTGGGGATGATGGGGTTTCTGGGTTTTTGGTTGTTGGTTGCTGGTGTTGTTGGAATTATGGGATTTTGGGAAATGGGACCACGATCTTTGCCAATGGAGATTCTTTTGATTTTGTTTTGTCTGCTTCCGATCAAATTCGACAGAGCAGGGATGCGAACAGGAGAGGAAGTTACGGGTTCGATTCGGGTTTTTCCTTCCCGGAACAGAAAATGGATAAAACTTCTTAAACGACAAAACGACACCATGAGAATTAGGGCCAGCGACACAACCAGTCCTTCCATTTTAGTGCAGCACATACTAATTATTTTTTGAATTCTAGAAATAAAAATATAAAATTAATGGGGACGCCCGTGTAAAAACTAAACATAAAGTTTTGAAGTTTATTTTAGAAAACAAGAAAAGTTAACGAGAATGACCGTCTATACTCAGTCTCAAGTGATTTGTCATTGATAACGTATTAGTGATGAAAAATGTTTCTATTAAGCTGTCTAAGAAGGGCAATGAATATCGGACCAATAAGCTAGAAAAGAGTCTAGAATGCTTCTTATAAAACTTGAATCTCACTTTTTTAGTCTATCAAAACACGGGATTACTCATCATCCATTTTCACGCTTTTTTTCTCATGAAAAAACAATATTATGCTAACCAAATATATAGACCGAGTTTAGATTTAACTTATAATTGAACTTGACGATTAGCTTCTATAAACAATGATCATTACAAGATAACAAATAACATATTACTTGTCTCATGTCAATGTACCCATTTGTTCACTAAACAAAAGTGTTTGAAAACAAACAGAAAGAATGTGTTGATATCAGTTCGGAAGATTCAAGTTTCCAGAGTGAAATCTAATTGAAAAAGATCAAACAACAACAAAACAAGTAAAAGGGAAATTAAAATAAAAGAGAAGATGCAAAGATAAAGTGATTCAGCATGGTAAAGCCAACATTCATTAAAATTGTCAAACATTTTGCCTTCGCTGAATGAAAATTGTTATAGATTCTCACATAACTCCAGAGTCATTGTGATGTATGTTACATATTTTCTTATTATATATACTCTAATCAATACGATAGGAGTGACTCGAATCCAAATTATATCCGATTAGGATGAGTACACTATCAATCTATGTGACAAGATTGTCAAACTTTTGTTGGATTCTGAAGTATACAATTCATTGTGGCTTTAACTTTGCTGCTAGTCGATTGATTTTGTAAATCCGACAAGTTGACATTAGATCAAACTTAGAACATTGTTCTTATCTTCTGTTGTTGCTTCTTTTAATTTTTTTTCTTAATTATTCATTAATTATGATGTTTCAACAACAAAATACATATTGAAGTTGCACTTTTATATTTCAACCCTAGGTGGTTCCACTGATTAATAACAATCCAACTCAATTCAAATCCAAATTTTCATTTTTAAAACATCTAAACCACTCATTTTTATGTTTTTACACTATTCAAATATTACATTTAACCAAAAAAAAAATATTTAAACAAGTATTTCATTTGAATACACAATTCAATTTCTACGTTTAAATGCAAACCTTCAATTTGAATTGACATTCTATTGAACTATGATCTAAACAGACAATTAGTACAAAGTTGTGTGTAAATTTATCATTAATTCACATTAGTGATCATAAGATAAATTCTTTTAATTTTATCTATAAGGGTAAATTGTTATTTAGTTCTTAAACTCTTGAACTAGTAAACTTTAATCCTTAAACTTTTTTTCGTATTGAAATGCCCATAAACTATTAAAATGTTTTAAAATAGTCATTCATATTATTTTTTGGACTAAATTTGTTAGTAATTTTGTCAAAAAGTGATGCAAATTACAATTTCATCCAAAAAATAATGAAAAAGACTATTGTAGTAACGTTTTTAATTGTTTATAGTTATTCCAGCTACGAAAAAAAAGAACAGAAAATGTCTCTAAATTATTAAAATACTATTATAATAGTCATTTTTTTAATTTTTAGATAAAAATATTTACTAATTTAGTCAAAAAATGATATTAATAACAGATTCTATTTAAAAATTTATTTAAATGATTATTGTAATAACTTTTTAATAATTTATAAGCATTACTAACTCCTAAAAAAAGTATGGGGATGAAAGTTCATTCTTTGTTGTGAACCAAACGGACCTTCTTCTAGTGCTATAATCTTGGGATGTCAAGCAATTGGGCTACACAAGCCTGGACCTGAGTTCGCTCTGTTTTTCGTGGGCTGACAAATGGATAGTGCCTTGTGGTTGTGAGAGGAAATGAAATGCGGTTTTTGCAGTTGTTTTCCTTTTTGTTTTGTTTTGTTTTTATATATTTTTTTAATTCATCATTCACCATATTTAGGCATAAACTAGTTAAATAGGCCCATTTGAGGGGATATTTGAAGGTGGAATTTTGAAAGTTGGATTAGAAATATGTGTTTGGAGAGGATTTTTGAAAAAGTAGATCTTATTTTGCTCATCTTGTCATTACGAGCATTTTGATACAAGAATCGTCTCATTTAATTTGAAACGAAAAAGTTATGGACTTTCAAAGTTTGTGTTTTTTGAAAATGAAAAAGAGATAAAGTGAGATATAAAATTGAGAGTTTTTTTTTTTTATCGAAAGGTAAAATACCAATTTGTTTCAAACAGTTACTTTTTGCATGACAATTTGAGGAACTTCACACAAACAATATTCAGAATAAACAAACAATTTGTAAAATAATATGGTTTATTCTTCACACATAATTATAAGCACCACAACTAGTACCTAGTAAGATGTAAGTTTTATATCTGCATCTTACCAGAAAAAAAGGGAAAAAAAATGTGTAAATGTTATTTATTAACTAAAATCAGCAATTGTGCGAATATCAAAGCTCTTACTTTAATCAATTTTATAAAATAAAACAACAGTAATACACGAAAATGTTGAGATTTGAGATATTCTCATCTATTCATTGAAGAGATTTGAATTTATTTATATTATTAGTTTTCATACTAAAAAATAAGAAATTTCTTGATTTTAGAGAATTTGACATCTTTGCATAACTTTACTAATTTTTATTTAGAGAAAAAAAAAACTTGTTTTCATGCTTATGAATTGTATTTATATGGGATCGAGCTTATTTATAGTGTTATTTATTAGTGAATTTTTTATCTATTCTTGAATAAAACCCATTAATCCTTTATCTGCTTTCTTCTATCTTTTAATTTCTTATTTATTTGTTCTTGGTTTTCAAGAGAAGATAGTGGAATCCAATTTGTAGTAGGAAAAAAAAAAAAGCATAATAAGTAAAATGTGACCTTTATATTTCAAGAAAAAAAATTGCAAAAATCATATTAAATGTCAGGCATATCCTAAAAGAGTTTTCCTCACATTCTTTCAGTGACCTACCTTGTCACTAGGACAGATTTGTCATCTGATTGATGACTTTTCGGCAAGCTATTGCCTTTTTTTTTTTTTTTTAATTATTATGATTATTTCTAATTTTTTTTCCCCTCTTTAAGGTGAGTGAAGGAAAATGGAACATGTTAGCTTCTCTAAAAGAAGGGATAAAAGGATGAAACGAAATGGTTGACATTATTTTATTGGTGATCTTGTTTGGCCATTATGAAATTGGAAGGTGAATCTATTAGCACCACCACAGTGGTACGGATAGACAGAGCAAAATGGTGTCTCGATATGATATATATATATATATATATATATATATATATAACATTTGTATTAATTGGAGAGCAAGCGTGAGCAAGCATAGCAAAGTTAAAAATAAATTAAAAAAAAAAAAAGAAAAGACGCCATGTGACGAGCGCTAGAAACATCATATGATGCCTTTAAAGATGTGGATGCTCCTTCAATATGCAGTAAAGATAAAGATAAATATATATATATATATATATATATATTTTATATTTTGGACCTATTGGTCAATATTCACATCGTACCCAGCAAAATAAATCACAAGAGATCAACTTCACTTATTGGTATAACTTTGAACCGAATATATAGTTAGTTAATTCTCTCATTTTGTCCCCCTAGACATGAGATAGTTTATCCTATCAAAAATTGTGAGATTTCAATTCTCTATTTTATATTCTGGAAAAAATAAAAGGAAAAAGGAGAAGGAAGGAAAAAAAAAAAAAAAAAAAAGATCAAGGATGTATAACTAAATGGTTGTTTTGAAGGGGGTTTTTTTTAATGGCCAAAGTTTTTGAAATTTAGAAAATTTGTTATTTTTTAAATGATTAATCAATTGTGTGAAGTTGTTAATAAGGAATTGATCGCATAATGTAATAAACTCAGTTAATCAGTTTTTGACAATAATAAATCAATGATCAAGTATAATAAATCGTAACGACCACAATATTAATCACTAAATTTTTAGTTAATTAGTGATTAACAATGGTAAGTAGTGAGTACCGTAATAAATACTTTATTTATTTTTTTTTTTTTTTTTTTTTTTTTTTTTTCAAAAGATAAAATTAGTTAATTTTTTATTAATCCTTTTTTTTCCCTTTCATTTCTTCTTCCACCAAAATTATCCACCCTAATGTTACACCCAATGGCACAGACTCTCCATCCCCCAAACCTAACCTGCCCAAATGGGGAGATGAATCCGACAACTCATCTGCCACCGCCTTCTTCGACAAGCCCCATCACCAATCCCAACCCCAACCCTAGCCCGTCCTGGTTTGAGCCCCCGCCCTCCTCCATCATGGTGGGATCGATGACAACCTTCCGCATGCTGATCTGATTACTAGAATAGCTAATTAAAAGGTTTGGACATAAACCTAAGGGGTTGGCGAAAAATCCGCCACCACCCCAAGTTTCCCAAAATATTAGCCCATTAGTCATGAATTCCAATATTTTATCCGACTCTATACACAACACAATATGCACAACATTCCTTCCTAATCTAATAATAAATAATAATTTTATTTAGCATCCGTTTGCATCCTGTTTTACAGTCAATTTTCGAACTTGATTTTTTTAATCATTTTTCTCTACCAAATTTGAATTTTTTATTTAATCAAATTGAAGGTTTGAATCTATAATCCGAACGAACATCTAGTTCTGTGTACCAAACAGCATGTGGGCCTTCTGTAGCGCTGTTCATTAAAATCTAAAAAGACAATTATTTGAATGGATAAATCTAATTCAATCATGTAAATCCAACATTATACCAACATATAATAAAAACTGTTGTTGCTTCAGAAATGGAAAATAGTTGTATGATATGTTTTTTATTCATAAAGCCTAAAGTGTGTGGGTGGACCAATTATGTCTTCAGATAGCCTTTTAAATACAATATCATAATAATTATTTTTTTTTTTTTTTTTCTGTGAAGCATCATAATAATTACTTGCTGAATATCTTGCCGTCGATTTTATTTCAAAATTAAGCTTCCAAGAGATGTCCTTTCTTTTTCTTTTTTCTTTTTTTTCTGTGCTTAATTTGTCTTTTAGTCTATTTTGTCTGCTTTTAACTCCATTAAGCTGATCGTTTTCTGTTTTCAATCCCTTAATTTAGTTGCATGGGAGGATTAGTTAGTGTGTTAACCCCTTGTGGAGAAGAAAGAGAAGCAAATAAATTTCCAATTTAACATAGCTCGTATCTTTTATAGGTGAGGACTGTCCTACACTATATTATAATAAGTAAAAACGGGTACTAATATGGTGTTTTAAAAAAAGAATATAACAATGAATTTATTTTATACAACAATAATGTTTAAGAAGTATAATATTAGTTTCCATAAATAAATTTGTTAATGTTAAATATTTGTTAAAAAAAAGTAATTGTTTACAAAATAGTTTTATGTTGTGCTTATTTTTATATGTTACTTGTAGAACTATTTTATGTCCAAGAATGTGAAGCCTCGCATTTTAGAAGAAGACAATCGTGAGGCTGCAACTTAGAGAGATTTGGACTCTTTTTTCTTGTAAAATAGAAAAGGGATAATTGGTGTCATCTCATACTCAACCCTGTTATCTGTAAAAGAAATCTAGAGGTCATCAATGAATTGAAAATGACTTAATTTAATTTTACCTGGAGGATTAATCAGGTTCACGTAAACTACCATAGATCTAACTCCACACAATACATTGACAATGTAAGATCTTTAATATTAAGATTGTCAATCGAGTATTGAACCTGAAAATATCCTAGGACGAGATCCTTAATTATATGAAAGCACTAATCACATTAGTGGTAGAGAGATTTGGACCATGAAAAGTAATTGTCCTAAAAAGCATACATGCAATTTGTAAGACAACCATTCTTTAGAAACGAGTCCTGTAACAGGATTTCTTTAGATTCATTTGGACAAAATGCAATGTGGTCCAAATGTGTATTCACTATGGAAGATTAGATTGTAGTGCTTCTTCTTTTAGGTTAAAATCAAATGCAGAAGCAACAAAATCCAAGGCTTTTCTCATGAGAGAACAAAAAAAAAAAAACATAAACATAAAAAAAGACCTAATCAGCACTTGGGATTAGTCTTTGTAGTGATGATGTTCATCCTTTAACCAACAAAATATATCTGATAAGATCCAAGTTAGTTGTGGTGAGCCAAAAGGGTGATATTGCTTCACTTTCAGTCACAGTAAGTGGGGTTAAATCATATATACATAATAATATATATATATATATATAGATTCTTTCATCCTATACTCACAAAGAGTTAAAAGGCTCAGTTCTTTGGCTAAATGATTCACTTGCAATTCTCCACCAGTTGCTACTTTTTACAGCATTGAAAGATCACTTTAACTATATCTTGTTCATTGTGCATTGCTCAGCTAAAAATTAAAAAAATAATAATAATAAAAATAAAAACATTTCTTATTAATTAACCCTGAAAGCAAAAACAACAAGGAATTTAATTACTAGCATAGTTGATCTTAATTGTTTATGCATTGCATTCCAGGTTCTCAAGGGAGAAAATAAGATAGAATAGCCCATTTGACTGTTAAGCCACTCTACATTGCAATTCCATAGTGAGAATCTGGTACATCGACATCACTTTTTTGTTTTCTTGACATCACTTTTAATTTTTTTTTTTTTTGACAAAGAAAAAATTCAAAAAAGGAACTACTGGCATTGGCACGCTTTCTCTGAACGTATCCAACGAGTTTTTTCAAACACTGATAAGAATGTTTGCTGAAGACTCTAGCTATCCGTCGAACAAGGAGCGTGTCACCTACTTGTGGGTCTAGCACTGACAGCTAATAAGCCTTCATATTTAAGACATCTACTCAGTACTCAAACCTTAAACCATAGACCCAAATACGATAATCCTTTAAGCTTGACCACTACACTAAGTGGTATAGAAACAAAACCAACTTTAATTGCTTCTTCAAAAAGGCACAACTTCATTGTCATCCCTTGACACCTTGAAGATTATTCCAGCCAATAACAAAAAACACAATTCATTTTCTACAACTTGAGTAATTTTAAATTACTAAGTTATAATATCCATTTTTGTCCAAAGTATACACTATCATAGATGAAGAGTCATTATAAATGTATAAAAACAATGTTTTTAAACTTCACAAATCATCATTCATTTCAGGAAAAGAACGGTTTCCTGTTTTAGTTGAAAGTCACTTTCATTTATAATTGTATGCACATTAGAAGAGATTTCAATCATTGCTCAAAAGCTTGTCTTTGGAATTAAATAATATCCCACTTGTGTCCATCTTTTGTTTTGGATAAAAACGCAATATTTATATTTGAAAAGTCAGCTCCTCAACTGACCACAGTTTTACTGAAGAATTTGCATGATTCTTCAGATACTAAATACCCAAAAAAAAAAAAAAAAAAAAAAGAGTATGTAATCAGTAACGGATTCAAAATTTTTCTCAGTAGGGCACATAAGAGGATACAAATTTTATATTTAAAACAATGACTTATATGTTTTCCTCTGTGCATATAAGAGGAAAATTTTTTTTTTTTTAAGAAACAATGACTTTCTAAGAATAAAGAGTTTAATAGTTTTATTTAATTTTATTCAACATATTATAATTTTTAGGTACAACTCTTATTTTTTGGAAGCATTCCAAAATTGGTTCTTGAACTTTATCTCGAATGTCAAAATTATGATGAAAAATGAGAGTTTTTAGCCTAAAATGTGTTATAAATTATTTTCATGTTTTTACCAAAATTAAGTTACACTTTTATTTTTAAAATTAGGAGAATTAATAAGAATCCAATTGGTTATGGTATTAGAATGTAAAAGATAATATAAGTTTAGTTATGATATTAAAACATAAAATATAATTCAAATATTAAGTTTAAGTAATTTAAAAAAAAAAAACTTTTGAATAGGGACACGTTAAAACTTTTTTAAATTTTAAAAAACTTGGGGGGGTACGTACCCCAACTGACCTCCCTTAAATCGGTGCCTATCTGTAATAACCACCGATAACCATCTCAAATACCTTCCATTTTAGAATGCCAATGAGTAGCAATTTCAATTAATGGAATGAAATTGAAGGAATCCACATTTCATGAGGTCATGAAGACTTTGCTAATTTTAATACCAATTTATTCTCTACTCAACCTCGAGCACAAAACCCTAATATATTGAAAACTTTGATGACTGTCAGCTTGGGAATATGCAAAATAAAAGGTAACTCTCGATGTTACACTAATACGTGTGCATATCGAGGGTCGTTCCACCTAAACCTCATTAATAATGGGATCGAAGAAAGTCATTGAATGAATATCAAGATTACTTGCTCAATGATGAGAATGGTATTAAGGAGTTTCTCTATTATTAATTAATAATAGATGAAATTTCTAGATTCCAAATTCTATAATGTGCAACTTTCTCTTTAAATAAGAAAATTTAAAATCACGTATTCCACTACTTTTCCCTCACTAAAATACGTTATTCTTTGTGATTTTCGTGACCTAGAAGTACACTTCCGGTGCCCCTTGATGAACAACGATAGAGACGTAAGTAACCATTATTCATAATGGATGTAAAACATTGTTTTCATAGAGACGTAAGTAACCATTGTTTTCTTTTCTTTTCTTGTCTTTCTTTATTTTTGGCTGGTGAATCAGGAGTCACTAGAAAATTGAGAACAAGTGTTTACCAGCAGCCTTACTTGGGAGCCACTAGAAAGATCAGTAGAAGTACTGGTTAAATATGATTGACCTCATCAAGTCCTTGTAGTACCACACCATGAGCACTAACAGATAATGCCAATGTTTTATTGTGGTAACAAAACTACTTTTGCACTAACTCGATCGACATGCCTTATCATAATTTTATTGGCAGATCGTGGCAGGGAACAAAGGAAAAAGCAACAAAGGCCAAGAAAATGACAATTGATTTTTTAACTCGTAGTATAAAGTTTTTCTCAGGTAGAATTGAGCACCCACTGAAATCCATGAAGTGGAATCTATCTTCCTGCTTATCCATATTTCCTTTTCAGCAAAATTGAGTTCCGAAAATCTGTCCCTCCTCCCCCCCTCCTTTTTTCAATTAGAGCTTTTTTTTTAAGGTTTAAAAAATAATAATAACAAAATAAATAAAAAGTTGAATGACTTAAAATATTAAAAATTTAGGATTTCCGATTTCACCGAATTAATCATGTTCAAATTCTCTAAATCCAATCAATCAACGTCTATTCCTTCTGTTACGTGTAATTCTCTCTAATTTAATCATTAATTAATTAATCATGTTCAAATTCTCTAAATCCAATCAATCAACGTCTATTCCTTCTGTTACCAGTAATTCTCTCTAATTTAATCATTAATTTTTCTTGAAAAGTTTCATAATTATCTATAACTTATGACAATCTCATGGTAAATTAAGCAAAGGCTTATTCAATTATCACTTCTTAGTTTCAAATCAAACATCAATTCATGAAAAAGTTGACCATAAATTCACAAACAATAAGCATATAATAAAATACTCAACATAGACCTGAAATATAACATCAACTAGTTAAAAATAGAAAACTCAAATATTCATAACTCGACTAGATCATATCCCTAGAAAAGAAAATTACTTCATAAATAAAAATAAAAATCTACAAAATAAGAAAATAAGGTAGAAAAATCAAATTTAAAGATGTCACAAGTCTCCAAAAACCTTCTTTTAAATTTTCTTCTCCTTCTTTTCTTGTATTCAAGACAATCTCACTCTAATTTTGTAGAAAATTAAACCTAAAACTTAAAATATTTTTTTCTTCTTTGGTTTTCGACTTCTCCCGTAGCCAAAGACGCATGACACGAAGCCGTAGGTTTCTATTTATAAGCTCTAGCCGCCGTCTCCTTTAATTTTCCCTTCCTTTATTTTTTTTTTTTCCTTTTCTTTTCTCCTTTGCTTCAACAAAAGCTGACGGAAAGCAACCCTAGGAGCCCACGACAACAGGTGGCAGCAGACGATTGGGGAACTATAGCTAGTGGGGGCAGGTGGCGTCGTGTTGTTCGCTGAATGAACAGGCGCACACAGGAACCATGGTTCCCGCAACACTGGATCCAGCAAGCTTGCTAATGTTCTGACGCGCTAGCAGTCACGCGCCAGCTGTGGCGAGCAAACTCGCGATCCCGGGCCTCCTTCTAGCTGATCTGGCAACCAAAAACATTCACGGTCAACGCGTGGTGGGTCTGCGAGTGATGGAAGCTGAATCTAAATTCCTCCGAGCATTCTATTGATATTTTGACTCTATTTAAGCTCCAAATTATTACTTTTAACCCTCTTGACATAATTAACTTGTACATTTGAGATAACATAATAATTTTGAAAGAAAATTAAGACAAAATATTAGGATTATGATAAAAATATAAGCTTTAAAAGTATTAAAATAACTCAATTTTATAGAATTATCAGTTAATATAGCAAGTTTCGATCTTAAGAATATTCTCCGTTCGTTAAATCTGTCCAATATTTTTTAAGTTTGTAACTCTGGTTCTAGTGTTACAGGGCTCCTTCTTCTTTCCAACTACTATATTCTTCTTGCCTACTTTCTTCCTATTAGCAGTAATAAACCTTTCAAGATCAACATAATAAGCCCTATTTTTTAAAACAACAGTGTTGAATATTCAGAAATTGAACAAATTTCTATACAAAATCTGGTTGTGATCCTGATTATAATTTTCATATAACGTGTTGGAATGTTTGCACACATTTGACATTTTCAGAGTTTGTTAATTCTGTTTTTCCTTGTCTTTTCCACGTAATACTTATCTTAAATTTATATAAATTAATAATGAAGGGTCCATTTTTCTTTTATTTCTTTTTTTGCTAGAAATAAAACCTATATTTTTAAATCACCATAGTACCATTGACATTTCAACTCCTTTAGCCTGTTTGACCTAAAATTTAGTATTTATTCTTCTTCTTTTTTTTAAGATTTTTTATTATTATTACATAACATCAAATATTTTACCAAATTACTGGATGGTTATATCTTTGTATTTAATATCAAATGAAATATTGTGAGGTACTCAAAAAAAATATTTTATTTAAATAATCCGAACACCAAAATATCAATTAATTTACTAATTCCATAAGCCTCTAAACCAACCTATCTTACCAACCCCCCTTGAGAAAAATAATGATAAGAATAATGAAATAAAAGTAAAAGGAAAAAAAAAGAAAAAAGAAGAAAGAAAAAAGATATATACTAGTTGAAAAAGAGGGATGGTATAATTTTGCATAAAGAAAAGGTAGGCTACTAAAACTTTTTCCCACAATTTGAATTGACAAAAACAAAGGCAAACGGTAGAAAGATATTTCATAATTCAGTGATTGCTTAGAAGGCCATCTTTCCGACTTATCGAGGAGATGACTACTTTTCCACTGGGTGAGGAGCATAATGCCGACAAAAACTTGCCATTTTTTCACAGAATTCCCCTTTTCCGCTCTTGTTCCTGTTGTTTTAGTCATTTGTTAAACTTTTTAATACTTTAATCTATAAGTATCTATATTAAGAATATACCGCACGACATAAAACTGTTATCATTTATAAATCAAATTTTCAAAAATTTATCCAATAACTAAAATTATAATCCCTACCGATACTGAAAAATGATAATTCATACCTTCAAAATATCATATTTTGTTAGCATTATTTAAAACAATCAAACGTCAATTGAGTTAGGGGCTGTAAAGGATGAGTTAAGGTTTTGGGTGCAATCTGATTGGAATATTTAATCTTACCTTGATACTAGTTATCTCTTCTCTTCACTTAATAAATAAATAAATAAATCAGAAGTCAGTTATAATATAATTGAATTCCTATCTCTCTCTCTTTTTTCTTTTCTATATCCTATGAATTCCTTAAATGACAATCAACTCCATTCAGTCTGTTTAAAATTAAAAAAAGAAATTCTTTGCATTCTTCTTTTCTTGGCTAGCTTTTTTTTATACCCCCACTAATTTCAACCAAGTATCTGATATGAGATTTCTTAGCAATCAATTTGTCCCTTTAACTTTTTCATCAAACCTCACTTATCCCCACTAAAGAAAATAATGAGAAGAATAACATTGAAAGGAAAATTTAAACAAAACAAAAAAAAAGAAGCAATTTGTTCAAAAAGAGGAGTAATTTAACTTTAGATAAAGAAAATAGTAAGCTACATAATTTTATCCTACATTTTGAACCCATAAAACAAAGGCCAACTAAGGATAAAGATAATTTGAAAAGCTAGAGGGATTTTTCATTAGGTCATCATTTATGGCATGTATGAGGAGATGATCTCTTTTTCGTTATGGGGTATGGGACAAGAGGGCCATAATATGTTGGTGACAAAAAATCTTATTTTATTTTATTTATTCATATTTATTTTTTAAAGATAAAAAGCAAAAGAAAACGATAGGAGAAGAAAATGACCTCATTGCTTTGCTATTTATATGGAACTTAAAGTACCTTAGCCAATAGCATGTAACATGACAGATAAAACGATTGAAGGATGAATTCTTACAAGACCTCGTACTTGTAAGACTACAAAATGCATTTAAAGAGTTTTGGTGTAGGATTTTTCGTTACATGTTGGTTGTCTTTATATTTATTCTGTAGGTGATGAGATCTCATGTCAATCGGGTCCTTAAGGCACAAGTATTAAATACTAAATTAATAAAAAATGAATCTTCTCTGTTGATCTCATACTATAAGATATATTTTCTATCGGTGTGCAGTATATGTTATTATTTACGTTAGCTTCATACCTTATCTTTCTGAAAGGCTTGCATGTCTTATTTTTAATTTAATCAAAAAGTTAAGTTAACAAAATTCTAAATATCCTTATTACTTAAAAAAAACATAAATCTAAATTCAAAATTAAATACTAACAACAAATAACATCCTAATACATAACTATACAAATTTAAATCAAATCTACACCTCGTTTTCTCTCGGTTTGACTTTAATGAGTTTGGTAGTTGTACTCCATTTATATTGAGAATGATGTTTTGAAGGAAGAGATCAATAATTTCTCATAAAGTGCATCCACCCTAAAAAATAAAAAACATTAAAACAAACATTAAAAAAAACAAAACATAAATATATATATATATATATATGTGTGTGTATGAGAATATTGCTCAATAAAGCTAGGATCTCTACTTATATTTTTTCTTATAATGATCTACACCTACATGCTGCATGCAAGGAATGAAAACAAGAATTCCCATTTTCGGAAATCAATTGCACATAACTTACTTTATATTCTCCTTGCACATGGTATATTTAATCTTTTACCTATTCTTGGTCTCCACAAATAAAACCTATCTATTCTTGTATATACCTAATCTTGGTCTCCATTCAAATAACTATTCTTAGACGAACTATTACTAAAGTTGCCTTTTTTTTTTTTTTTTGGAGCACCTTCAATCGCAAGTGGGTTTGGAATAATATTTTAAAATAAAATTAAAGAGAGAAATGAAAAGGAAAGGAAAGGAGAGAAGTATAATGGCAAAAGTGGGAAGAGAATTAAAGCAACTAATAGGGGAAGAAAAAAAGTTAGACCTTAACTAGTTTGAAAGTTTAAAAAAATATTTTTGTAGAAAAGGATATATTGTGGGGGGACCAAGTTAAAGAATCTCCAACTATAGAGGAGAGTTTTTTTTTTTTAGTGACAAGTTTAGTGGTGTATCTTTAGTGGATCAAATCTGAGTTAATATATTTTGAAATACTTTAATGAATATTGCGTGCCATACATTAGGCAAAACACATGCTCCTTTAGACAAAAATTCAAGATAAGCTCCTGAATGGAAGAAATGTCTCATTTGATGCTCCAATAGGACCATAAATTCTTTTGGCACGCGTGGAGGTTAGAGCTTAAAAATTAAAGTAGTGCTTTTTCTTGGTGATTAATTTACCCACTATATGAGAGTTCTAAGACGTTTGTGAAAAGTTAGAAAGTGTAAAATTTTGTCGAGCAAAAACTAAAATTTTCTTCCAATAGTTAAATTCATGGAAAAAGCAACAATATATCACATTTTTAATCTAATTTCAATCATAATTAAATGATGACAGAATTGAAACGATCTAAACCACTGAAACTTTTTACCTAAAATTAAGAGCTTTTTTTTTAATGGTTAAAATCATTTCTTTTTATCTTCTAGTGATTGAGATTTGAAATGCTTATTCATCTTCTAGGTTTTTATTATTATTTTTTAAAATTTGGGGTGGAAGGATTCGAATCCATTCCTTATTAAAAAATTAGATTTATGGAATTTAATTACATCACTTTTTTTTTTGTTGAAAGTACCATCCTATCTAATTTCAGTCACAATTAAATAACGAGTTCAGCAACAAAAGAAATCATAATTAAACAATGACGGAATTAAAACGATCTAAACCATTAACACTTTTAGCTAAAAGCTAACAACTTTTTTTTAATGGCTAAAACCATTTCTTTTCATCATCTAGTGATTGGGATTTGAACTGCTTACTAGTCCCAACTACTCTCTGGTCTTCACCTAAAAATATTAAATTGTAGCTGTCATTTCTTTCCTTGAAATAATAGTAGCTAATTATATTGGATTAGTTCATATCTTAACAATAAACATCCTTTAATCTCTAAGAAAGGGTATCTCTAGCTCATTTCATACAAGAGAACTCTTCGAGCTCCAAAGCCAATTAGACAAAGCACCTATAGTGTCTTTATTTATTTTTATTTTTTAAATTTAGGTAGAGAGATTTGAACTCTAGTGTTTATAAGAATAGAAATAAACATATAGAATTTATCGCTAGATCATGCATGTAACCTCTAAATACTTATAGTTACATCACATATTTACTCGGGAAAACTAATTAATCTAATTTACATCCACATTGATCAAGAGACTTATTACTTGAAAATGCAATGTTTTGGTTTAAAAGAGACAGAGAGAGAGAGGGCTTATGTGCTAATACAATTTATCAGTTACTGTATTAATAGAAAGGAAAATACTTTTACTATCCTTATAATAGAAAAGAACATCCTTATTGAAAAGAATACATACGTCTATCTCTTTGGGCACTAGGGTTTCGTTGGCTTTCTCGTTTAGTTGCCTCATGGTCTCTCTGCACCTAAAGATGGGGTTGGGTGTTCCTCAGCAAGGGCCCTAGAGGCCAGATCACGGTTGTGGCTAGAAAAGCTAGTGTTTGGCAAGGAGGGGAGGCATGATGGTAGCTCGGCTACTTTAGGGTTTCGATCCCCTAGTCGAGTTAGAGTTGGAGTCGAGATCACAACTTAATTAAGCAATTGATGATGGAGGAAGTAAGATTGGCATGCTTTGCCGGCGTGTGTTTTCATCTTGATGTTATGTCTCATCCAAATTTTCTAACTGTACAACTAGATCTAGCTCCGGGAGCTTCTCCTGAGCCAATGGTATTGTAATTTTGTTTTTTGGTTATTGTCTATAACAGTAATATTCTCGCCAAATAAAGCGTGGATTTTGTTATGGTGTTTTGTTTTTAGGTCTATAAAAATAGAGGTAGCTTCACCACCTTTTGAGTTTGTTTATGACCCGCTGGATTGTGTTTTGGTAGTGTTTTAGTTCCTCTAAATTTGGGTTAACGCGGAATTGATGGTAGCCTTTAACTATAGGATATTAGATCTCGATCGGTTATAAGATTCCATCGATTGTATAAGTTTTTCCAAAAAAAAAAAAAACTTTATATATATATATATGTGTGTGTGTGTCTGTGCACGCGTTCGACTATTGGTATCTACTTTACGTATGAGTTTTGGTATATGTCTTATTCCTTAAACTTCATCTGATTTTACTAATAAAATCCGTGTCAGTTGGGTTTTGTCTCCTACGGCAACATTTTACAGAAAGGGGAAGAAAAGGGGGTGGGAAAAGACTTTTGTAGGTGTAGCTAAGCTAAAGTAAGACCGGTGGCGGGCAGCAACCATAATTGACCAAATAATAGAAATATAACCAAAGTCTAACAAGAGAACAACTACGTTATACCTCCTAGAAGCAGAGTTGAAGCAGCCTGCATCATGACACAACCATTATTATTGTCTAATGGGTCAGCTCGGTTGGTTGTCCTTAATTATTGCTTAAATATTTAGATCTCTTAAATGTTAATAAGAGCTGGCAGTTGTACTTTTTCACAAATTTTTAACAAAAAAATCCACATGTCTTGTCTAATGATATAATTGAGTTTATTTATAAAAAAGAAATAAAAAATTAAACTTGAATGTAGAGTTAGAATCTCTCATCTCTAAATTAAAAAAAAAAAAAAAAAACCTGTCTCTTAAAATAATTGAAGCAAAGAATTGACTAAATAAATTAAAATGGATCTCTACATTTGGTCTTTCTTCTCGAGCATGAACTGATCAGGACTGTTATTAATACATAATACTAAAGGTTTTTTTTTTTGGGCCCTAAATAATATGGAATTATACTTTTTAAAGCATGAACTGATCAGGACTGTTATTAATACATAATACTAAATATTTTTTTTGGCCCTAAATAATATGAAATTATACCTAGTAAAGTGGAATTCGTTTTCATGTCACGGAAAAATTACCACGCCGTTTATCTTATAAAATAATATTCGCTATGGTGTACAAAGATATATGCAAAGAGTGATTTTTACATAATTATTGACTTATTGTGAATTCCTACCAATTGTTAATAAAAGAAGAATATCAAATATTATACGAACATATTCTTTAACTTTTACCCGTTAATAAAAAACTACATAAACCAAGCATTTTGTCGAAAAATGACGAGTTTAAATTTATTATCATTTGTCTTAAGTCAAATCCTATTCTGAACAGTTCCTAATAAGGACTTGGAAAAGAAGGAATGCTTGCATATTATGGTAAACCGAGCATTTTATTGTAAAATAATAAGTTCCAATTTAATACTATATACGTAGTGTAATTCTTCTTAGCTTGGTCGCCGTTGGATTATTATTAAGGTTCTTTCAATCAAGAAAGTGTACTCTTATTCATCTGAAAGTGACTAAACTAGCCTTCGTGCTTAAAAAAAAATAAAAATAAAATAAAAAAATAATAATGATAAAAAAAAAAAAAGTTGTCGCACTTTCACTAGCTCCTTTGTATGTATCAGCAATATGATAGACATGCGAGGCTCGAAACCTGATGCTAAGAGTGTGGAGGTTCGGGTCTTATTTTCAAAACATAATATGGAATGATCATTAAATCTATAAATATATATATATATATATATATATATATAGTGTAACCACAATTTCGCACATAATCCGATTGCAAATTGTATATGAATCACTACCTTCAAGTTAAAAAAAAAAATAATAATGAAACATGAAATTTTTCTACTTTTTTTTTTCCCTTTAATTATTTTTGTTATTATTATTATTTGCAATTATTTAAAACAAAAGAGATGTGTGAAAGGGATTTTGGGGGGCCCAAAAGAGAGAATCATGTGAAAGGTGTAATAAATTAGGGTGGTGGAATAAAGAAGAAGAAGAAGAATAATAAACAACCAAACAGGAATGTGTCATTCGGAGGCGAGAGACTGTGCGGACTTGTGAGGGCGTGGGCGGGTCATGTGCCATCTCTCGACCGTGGCACGGTTGCCACGTGACTTTTGTGTGTCCTCAACCTTAATCCTTTTTGCTCTTTTACCTTAATTTTTCTTTTCCATTTTCTCATTCAAGTGTCGCATCTCCAATGGACCTGAAAATGACCTCATTCAATGAGTTCTTTTTTTCTTTTGTTAATCTACTCCAATTACACGTAAGAAGGCTCTCTAAACTTTCTCTTTTTTTCTTTTTTCTTTTTTCTTTTTTCTTTTGTCGGCTTACACACCTAGGACTCAAACTTGAAAACGTAATCCATCTTCGTAAAGAAAACAACATTAACAATCGTAGGATGATACGAAAAAAAAATACTTTATAAGTTAAACTCTATTTTAAATTAATAATTTATATCAATTCTATCATTTTATATAATTTTTATTTTAATACCAATAAAATGCTTTGTTATAAAAAGAAGCACCTTTGGGAGTATTCTATAAAACTATGGTATAAAATACCGATGAACTTAAATGTGTTGGCCTTTTTTTTATACCATATATTATTCTTTCCATAGATAGTTATTAAAATATTACTAATTCTAAATAGTATTTTTGGTTTAATCTATGTGGCTTGTTAGAAATTATATGTTTATATAGCTAATATATATTTAATAAATACAAGTATATATAAGAGATACATGCGTCATCCGTTATCGGTTATTTAAATATCTAGTATCACCATATTTCTTAGGTTGACAATCCAATTCCATGTATTTAACTTATTATTTGTCCTTCATATTCTTACATGGGAGGGATCGAATATAGGAAAGATAATAAGTTTGGAAAGAAACAAAAAAGAATGCAGATTATTTATTTTGTTTCTTCTACCATTTATTTATCTATTAAAAAGTAGAATTTTTGGACAATTTTCTTTATCTTTTTTTTTTAATAGTTTTAGTTGTGATAGATTTAAACTCTACACTTTTTGATAGAATTAGATAATTTATCACTAATATATACTTGTAACCACATTTAATCTTGCAATCATCTCCGGTTTGTTTTTGTGTGTGTGTTCGATTTGAGTTATTTTCTAGTAGTATTTATCTACTGGTTTCACTATTGTTATGACTTGACAGAGTTTGTTACAATCTCTGTGTTGCGAGTGACTATCTCTTAATCGATGAATATTCTATCTATTGTATATGTTTTTTTAAAAAGACTTTGTACATGCTTGATTTTAGGATTATGAAGAATTCGAGAAATTTTCTCATTATCGGTATCGCTTATATCATATTCACTGAGTTTCATCAATTTGACTGATGGAATCGATCTTAATCGATAGTTATATCCTTCACCACATGATTGTTTTATCTCTATTATTAATATTAATATCATGTTTTATCTTAATGATAATTTCCATTTCAAAAGATTAGAACATGGTAAAAGAGATCTATCATTCCCTTAAAAAAAAAAAAAAAATTAACAGTTGTTCCATTACTCGAAAACAAAACGAGATAGAGCTAATATTCCTGTTGTCATCCTTGATGCCTTATTACTAAATACCATTTCGTGTTTTGCAAGTAAATACGTGAACCTATATTATTTTATATGCGATCGGAGAAATACTCCAACTTTTTTTTTTTTTTTGGGTATCATGTGTATATGAACGTGCTTTTTATGTTATGCTAATTACCTATAACTTGGATAATAAAAAATAAGCCAGATGTTAGTTTCCTGGCGCCAACAATATGATTTCTAATTCTAGCGTTCTAACTGCTGACTTTTTTTTTGTTTTTTGGACTGCTAACTTAATTGGTCTCTGTACACTTAAAGAAATAATATTCAAATTAATGGTCGATAATCAATGCCTTCTTATCCATTAAATTAAAAAAAAAAAAAAAAAAAAAGGACACAAATCCCACAGTTTCAAGTAAACCAACCAATCCTATCCTTTTGTCAGTATTTTATTTTTATTTTTGCCTTTTGATCCCTTGTGGTCCAACATTTTACTTTTTAACTTTTTATGAAGCGGCTAACGCAGACTTTTTGCCTAATTTCAAATTTACAACATAGATTCTAGCTCATTGCTGATGACATGCATTGGTTGACTGATAAATTATGGGGTGGGTTTAGTAGCACCTGTCAATTTATTTTTCTCACTTTTTTTTTTCATTCTTAATTTTTTTAAACCTTATAATTAAATTATTTATTTTCTTTTTTCTTTCTTATTTTTCCACATACTTAATCTAAATCATTGAATAATTTTTTAATATGTTTTGTTTATTTTTATTTTTATTTTTATTTTTAAATTTTTTTCTCATAGATTTATTTGTTCTCCTTTTTTTAGATATCTATTAAAAATTCTTCATCAGTTTTTATGTTGAGATAAAAAATCTATAAACTTATTATTTATTATACTTCTTCTTGATACGATCATAACTTGAGGATAAAATATTGATGAAACTGAATTTTCCACAAGCATGATTAAAAATGTTATGATTTTAGTTAAGACTTTTATTAGATAATTAAAAAAATTTAATATTCAGAGTTTCCATGAATTCTAATAATTTATCTCCATTATTTATAAAATGAATAACTAATCAAATCAATGTATTTGACTCTATATCCCCATCATATATATGTGTTTTCCATTTATTGTTATTTCTTAGAAAACAAAAAACTAGTTGTAACATGAAACTATAAAAACTATTGAAAAATAAGAATAATAACAAACAAAATAAAACAATCTTCTCTTTAAAAAAATTATCGTGGAAATAATTACAAAATAACAACAAAATAAACATTAAAAAAAAGTAAAGAAAAAATGTATAGGAATTTAGACTGTAATGGGAGGAGAAAGAAAAAAAATTAAATAATTTATTTATAAGGATTTTGGAAAAATCAAGGGTGAAACAAGTAGTTATTTAATTTTAAAATTAATATATTAAGTAGTTTTAAAAAATGAATGAGAAAAATAAAATAAGGGATGTTAATACACCCAACTTATTTTATATTGTACGCTTTATGCAGAGACTTTAATATTAATAATTTATACTATAAGGTAATCTTTATTAATTAACAATATCTTTTGCTTCAGTTGTGGCCTTAGAAAGTTACCTAATTTTTTAAACCTAATTGACGTTTATTAATGACCCAACAATAAATTTAAATACTACTTTTTATTGGTTTCTACTATATATATATATATATATATATATATGATATGTTGTAGTAAATGAATTTTAAAAACTGCAAAACAATTTTTTTTTTTTGGAGTTTATGTAAGTTGAGATTTTTTTTTTTTCTAACGGTTGGTTGCACGTCAAAATTGGATACGTACAAGTGGTACTTAAGATATTAATTAACTACCACACCAAACATGGTAGCCTAATGGTAAATGCACCAGAGGAGGCTTCTCTAGTGGATCATAGATCTAGTCAAACCCTTTTTATTCCATTTGGTGATATCCCGAATTCTACTATAGAAGAAAGAAATAAAGACCAGATGGCAACAAATAATCTTCTTTTAAAAAAAAAACATTATTCAATGTACATGACTGAATAGCGGAGTCCATCCATTGTTTAAGTGATGACGTACACTGAAAAGTAAGAGCAAAATGAAAAAAAATAAAAATATATATATATATATATATAAATTTTTTAAAGATAAAAAAAAAAAAAAAAAAAAAAGTTCACTAAGATGGAAACCCGGCTCGGTTGCTCCTTCCCGGCGTGGTTCTATTGATACCAACTAATAGGGCATACGTTTGGTGAAGTTAAGGTTCGAGCCACTTATGAAAGCACCAAGATCCCTCTCAAAAATTGATGCGTTAAAAGGCGTGATCATAGCAGGGAAAGAGTATATATCTACATTTTATGGTGCCTTTGCATATAGTTTGTATATATGTTTTTGTTGGTATTTAATTTGGCTACGACAAGTTCAGCTCTTCCTCAACTCCGATAACCCCATTTGTCGTCGAATTAAGTGGCTGGCTCTCTGGAATGGATTTTTATTAATTTTCTCTCGTCAAATTCAAAATTAACATTGGAATGTTCAAAGGGTATATGCATATATATATATGTATATACACACACACAACTATCTATGTTTACTCTACAGTTTACATTGATGGCAAATTTTGTATCTCAATATCACTCATTTATATGTTAATTTTAATTGATTCTGACTAGCGGATCAGGTTTATAAGACTCATGAATCAGCAACCATTTGGAGCTCATAGAAGGAGATATAATCTATTGCAAGCTACAAGACAACTTAGATAGCAGCACGATTAAAAATGATTGCAACCTCTTGGAGTCAATTGCGATTGAATGAATAATCGATTACACTAACAAATGAATCGGTTGCTCAACTCAGAATATTCTAAGACTATTCTATGAAAATCCCCTCTCCAAGTTCTACATGCCTACAGCAATTCCAAACACTCCAAATATTTATATAGTTACAAATTTCTCGTCATTGTTGTCTTTATAAAGTTTTTTCAAACTCTCTTATACTATTTTCTCTCTAAATATCGAAAACCCAAGCATCAAAAGGACTTATATTAACATATTCTCCAAAATTTGAGATGTAGATTTTATGATTTGTGATCTACAAATTTCCCAATCGATTTAAATCCTTATTGGATATTTAATAATAGGCACAATTAACCTATTATTACTCTACAAAAGATAAAAATTGCACTATGCAAATTGTATTACTTATTCTAATTAGTTTTGGTTGTCTGTTTAATGGCTTAAATACTGCCTTTACACCTCATAGAACCTTGCCAATTAAGCTACGCGTCTACGCTTCAAGAGATGAACCTTCCCTTGAAAGGGCCATAAATGGATGGATTTTATTTAAGGGGATAAAGTTGGAGACGTTCTATATATTAGTGGAATAACATATTATATTTCAAAATTCGAGAATCATATTAAGAAAAATAACAAAATATAAGGAGAATTCACGAAATTACATATCGTAACAACTGTCTTTTAAAGTCTTAAAAATGTGATTTCTAATGCTCCATATTATAAAATCAACATTTAGTTTTTCAAAACTATGTTTGTCAATTTTATAATTTAGATGGATATTTTACAATCTGATATGTAATGGAATTAAAACATTATATTACTTCATTATCTTTTATATTTCCTTTAACATTTCTTTATGTCAAACAATGTCAGCAACAGGTGACAAATAAACTTGCTTGCTTCAATATTCATGTTTTCGTAAGGTATTGGAGGTATTTTGCTTGATTATGACTCTGTTTCTTAATTTGCTTGCTTCAATATTCATGTTAAGCTACGAGGTTCTCCCCTGCCCATACAGGGGGTGCAAATCCCTGATCGGCAAATCAAACGACGCATGTGAGAGCTCGCGTATTGGGAGCGCGAATGATGCACAAAATTATCGACTTTGTGCATGCTTGGTTTTGCTGCACTTTTTTTTTATGTTTTCCTTGAAAATACAAAGCTTTCTCTACTTACTCTCTAGACGTTCTTTGAAGTTTTTTAGTATGATAGAATTCAAACATTCTTCAATATTTGTTTATCTTGTTTATTCAAAATTTTGCTATTGGATACAATAAGAACACAATTAAGGAACATGCACATTAAGGGAGACTGACATGTTTGTAAATAGATTATGTACTGGACTTGATGCTCTAATTAAAAATAGGCATGACCCAACCTGACTCCTTTAGTAATGGATCAGCACGGACACAACATCAATCACTAACGAACTCAAAATGAAAGGTGATTTGTAAGATTGTTGCTCAAAAAGCACATATTTGATTTATTGCTCTACCTATAATAGTTTCAGTATTTTTTTTTTCGTTAAATTAGATAAATATGAAGGGTTAGAAATCTAATAAAATAAAAAAGACATAAAACATATTTATTTGACTGACTGTTTTCTTCAGAGCACAACAAAAAAAAAAAAAAAAAAAAAGGGAGTAAAAAAAGGGTTGGACCGTATGAGATTGCCTGTTTGACATTTCTAATGTGGATAATATTCATTAGCTACACCTTCAGAATCCTTGCCAAACATTTCCACGTGCCTGCCTCTCCCACTCACGTGACTAGTCGTTGGTGACGTCGCGGTCCAGCGTGTCACGTTGCCACGTGGAAGGAGGCCAAGTATATAGAGTGATGATTTTCCTCTGCCGTATTCTTATCAGCCTCACTGTAAAATGTGAACAAACCAATCCTCCCTCTCCAACCTTCTTCTCCATTGAACAACAATTAAAAAAAAAAGAAAAAAAAAAAAAAGAAAAAGAAATAGAGAGAGAAACGGACAAAGAAAATAAAAACAAAAACAAAAACAAAAGAAATTTAAGATTTAGAGAGAAACTCCGAGACCTGGAAAAGAAAGCCGAAGAAATCCTGGAAAGTTCCGAGAGAAAGCGGCGATGGCGAAGCCGTTAACGGGCTTGCAAAACCGGGACGGAGGCGGAGTGGCGGTGCTGTCGAATTCCGTCAACAAGGTCGATTCCTCTTCTTCTTCTTCTCCGTCTTCGTCGGTGAATGCTTGTTTGAAGAGCTCCGAGCAGCAGAAATCTCCGCTCTTGATTTTCTTGCTGTTCCACAAGGCGATTCGCAAGGAGCTCGATGCGCTTCACCGATTGGCTATGGCGTTTGCGACTGGTGAGCGCACTGACATCGGTCCGCTGCTTGAGCGCTACCATTTCCTCAGGTCAATTTACAAGCACCACTCCAATGCCGAAGATGAGGTCTCGCTCAATCCATTTCTTTCACTTTTTTTATTTTTATTTTTTTATTATGCTTTTGTTGATGACGAATTCCGAAATTCCGTCTCGGTTCCGTTTTCTAGTATGTTTGGTTTCTGAGAAAATTGAAGAAAGGAATTTGATTTCCAACATTATAATCGGTCTCAACTCCTCGTTTGCGAAACACAAGAAAGAGGATTCATGTGTAAAACTATTGGTTTAATGTGGCTGTGGTTCATGTTCTTCCATTCCCTGAGCATTAAATCATTAATATTACTCATCGGTATCTTCCTCTGCGCAATTCTTTTCCCCTAAACATCGACAGAGACAAAGGAAAATAATTCGTAGACTTTGATACATCCGCTTAATTCTCTTTCAAGTAGTGATGTTTCTTTTTTCACTAAATTCTCTCTGTTCTTTGTGAAATTTATTTCCTTTGTTCTCTTCTATTTCCATGACCCTAGAACATTTAGATACTAGAGGCGAAAGGAAAGTAGAAGTTGAAAAACAAGGGGAAACTAAAGTGCCTTCTGTGCCAATCCCTTTTGCAATTAAAGCTTGAGGAAAACTTCCCATATTTTTTTGTGGAATTACTTGTATTGTTGGGATATTTCAGGTTGGGCTCGTGGCAAGTCTGGCTTCTTCGATGACAATGACATGATTTATCCCTGGAACTACGCGTCATGCTAAAAAATTTGTTACACAAGGAACTTTTTTCTGGTTTCACTTTGCTGCAGTATCAGATATTGATCATGCAGGAAAATCCTGCCTTTTAATATCTTCGGTTGGTTATAAGCCGATATTCAGAAAATTGAATGCAATAAATCACAAAGTGAACGGTCGTAATCCATTTGGGACTTTGAGAGTATCCACAATGGAATTCCTCTGTGCTGTGAAATTTTAATAGTCTGATAAACAGAATTTGGCTTTGAAGACCAATAGATATTTTGTTAGTCTCAGAATTTTAATTGGCTACACTCTGCCACTTGTTAAAAGAAGTTTTCTCAGCAAAAAGTCTTGTACTTCTGAGATAATTACTGCTAGATTTTTTGGGGGTAATATTAAGCTCTTCTTCATGATTTCTGTTGAATATTTGTTGATACTTTGGAAATGCGAGTGTGACTTTTACCTCCTGATATATTGCTATTGCACATAAAAAATTTCTTTTAGGAGCCACTTAACGTCATGTTAATTTTCCACATCTATTCTGCCATTATAGAGATAATTTGCTATTACAGGTAATCTTTCCAGCTCTTGATATTCGTGTGAAGAATGTGGCACGCACATACTCCCTCGAACACAAAGGTGAAAGCAATCTATTCGATAACCTTTTCCGGCTGCTAAGTTCTAAAACTCAAAATGATGAAAGTTTTCCAAGGGAGTTAGCTTCTTGTACAGGAGCTCTACAAACATCAGTTAGCCAGCACATGGCTAAGGAAGAGGAGCAGGTGCTGCTTTATTTTTCAATAGAGTAGTGCTAGGAACATCATATGTAATTCCTACTTTTGCAGTAGCTTTGAGTTGTCACCTTTTCATTGGCAAATACAATATTTTGTTACTAATTTATGTGGCATTCTTTACCAATAAAAGCATGACAACTCAAAGTTGGTACAAAAAGTTGGGATTAGAGTTGGTGTCCCTAGCATTTTTCTTTCCAATATTTGCATTCTCATCTATTTATTCAAGACTCTTGTTGGGCAAAATCTATAACCATATTGGAGATTTTGTTGTGTGAAGATTGAAACGCCAAAAATTTTTAGAGGATCCATTTTAGGCAATTATATGATTGCTGATCCTTTTAATAAAAGAAGTCACACTGTTATCTGCTATTTCCTATGTATAAGGGATTCTGTCCATGACTAAGTGTTCTTTTTGGTTTAGTTTTGTAGCTTTGGTTTATATGTTCAATCATAATGTAATGATAACCAGTGCTTTATTTATTTTCTGCTACTGCCACTAACTCGCTTAATCTTATTAACGTCAAGTTGTGCCTGATGAAAGAAGTATTTAGACTTTTTAACAATGCCTTTGCTGTGGAAGCAAAACGAGCTTTCAATTAATGGTGACACATGTCAAAATTTTTATATTAATGTCTTACTGTAATCTTCCGGATCATATGTTTCTCCGTTTTAGTGATGTTTGGAGTAGTGTAAAAACTATGAACACATCATATAAGTGTATGCTTTCTCATTACGTGAGACATTCTGTTAACTTGTTGATCTGGCAGCCTATCCCAAAAGGTTTCTTTTGAGTGCTCTGATATTTGGAAATTATTCACTGCCAGGTCTTTCCCTTGCTCGTTGAGAAGTTTCTGCCCGAAGAGCAGGCATCTTTAGTATGGCAATTTTTGTGCAGTATTCCTGTAAATATGATGGCCGAGTTCCTTCCATGGCTTTCGTCATCAATTTCACCTGACGAATATCAGGATTTGCGTAAATGTTTAAACAAGATAATCCCAGAGGAAAAGCTTCTCCAACAGGTTAGGTTTGACCTTATTGCATCGATTCTTTCTGGTTATGTTTTTCCCAGTACAGAGATTTAACTAAAGATCTTTCTTAATAAAGGTCATATTCACCTGGATGGAAGGGAGAAGCAGAGCCAACTTGATCAAGAGTTATCATGAGGATCGTCAAAGCCAATGTTGTATTAATTCACGTTGTAGCACATCAGCTGATAGCATGATTGAATCACAGTGTGCATGTGAGTGTCGGACCAGGAAAAGGAAATATTTAGAATCAAGGATGGATATTTCTGATACTAATGGGATACACCCTATAAATGAAATATTGCTCTGGCATAAAGCTATTAAGAGGGAGTTGAATGAGATAGCCCAAGAGGCAAGGAAGATACAATGTTCTGGAGATTTTACTAATATATCAGCTTTCAATGATAGATTGCAATTCATTGCTGAAGTTTGCATCTTTCACAGGTACCATAATTGTTCTATCATGTTGATGATGGAACATTATACATTTACATGACTCTATATGATTTAGTATAGCTCTTTGCCGCCCCCATCCCTCTTATGATTCGAGATGGATATTTTCCCCAACGGTTAGTGCGTCAGTTGGTCAGTTGGGTGGATAATTTAATATTTTGGTATCATTTATCCCAAGTTTTCTTGTACTCCATCTATGAAATTCTCTTTAAAACTTCATATATTAAAAAAGAAAGCAATCCTCATTCTCTAATCTACAAGATGGTGCAGTCTGCTTAATTTTCACAGAATGATCATCATGATTATGATATTAATCCTCCAAATATTAAAATATGAAGATAAACTGTCCCTCTAACTTATAAAAGAAACTCTATCTCCTCCCTCGTCTTCCCTTTTTCTCTTGCATGTTTGTTTTCTCTAATTGTTTGTCAGATGTCGCCTCATGGAAAGATTAGAACTCAAGCTCTATTGTGAGAGAAAGCTACTTTAGTTGTTATCTATCAGTGAAAAAGAAATATGATTTTTTTTTCCTCTGTTTTCAATCTGAGTATTGCTACATTTCTGGTGACAGTATTGCTGAGGACAAGGTTATATTTCCAGCAGTAGATGGAGAGTTTTCTTTCTCCCAGGAGCATGCCGAAGAGGAAAGTCAGTTCAATGAGTTTAGATGTTTAATTGAAACCATCCAAAACGCAGGCGCAAACTCAACTTCAGAAGCTGAATTTTATGCAAAGCTGTGCTCATATGCTGATCAAATAATGGAAACCATACAGGGGCATTTCAATAACGAGGAAGTTCAGGTGAACATTCCTTATCTATTTAGTAATTGACTATACTTCTGCAGCAGTAATATCACTTGGGATTTCATTAAAAGAAAGGGAAAGGCAGAGAGCTTTAATAGTTAATTATTTGATAATGCAAGAAAGCCATGATTGTACATTAGAAGTTGAATCATATTTTGTTATCTTAATTTTGACCGAATGTAATCTTCAAAATCCCACAGCGCCACTCCACTTTGAGTTGGTTTTTGACAACTCTAACTTGTTATTTTATTTTATTTTATTTTTCATGTTTCATCAAAGCACCTATTAACTCCTAGCAAATTTAGGTTCTTCCACTTGCAAGAAAGCACTTCAGCTCCAAGAAACAACGGGAGCTTTTGTATCGAAGCTTTTGCATGATGCCATTAAAGTTGATTGAACGCGTCTTGCCATGGCTGGTGCAATCACTGACGGAAGAGGAAATTAAAAATATTCTGAAAAACATTCAATTGGCAGGTCATACATCCATGCTTTATGTGTTTAATTGTTGAATGATTATTACTACTCGACAAATTTTCCTATGTATTTCAAATCTAATTATATAATTTTGTGATTCAGCTCCAGCTGCAGATTCTGCTTTGGTAACACTCTTTTCTGGTTGGGCTTGCAAGGCTCGTAACCAAGGTTTATGCTTGTCTTCAAGAGCCACTGGTTGCTGTCCTGTTGAAAGGTTAAAAGATATTGAAGAGCCTCTCATTGGATCAGGTTGTCCCTGTGCATCTGCATTGTCTGCGAAAGATATTTTGATGTCCCCTCAACCAAATGATGCTGAAAAGCCAGTTAAACGAAATGTCACTGAATCACGAACAGATAATGGTTCTCCTTCCACACCAGAGACTGTAAATGACCAAAAACAATGCTGTAGAGAGCAATCTTGTCGTGTCCCAGGATTAGGAGTCAATAGCAATAGTCTGGGGTTAAGTTCTCTTTTCACAGGCAAGTCTTTGCGTTCGTTGTCTTTTAGCTCTTCTGCCCCATCTCTGGACTCCAGTCTTTTTGTATGGGAAACAGAAAATAGCTCTTTCGATATTGGCTGTGGAGAACGACCAATTGATACTATTTTTAAGTTTCATAAAGCCATACGCAAAGACTTGGAGTATTTGGATATTGAATCTGGAAAGCTTAGTGATTGCGATGAGACATTCCTTCGGCAGTTTATTGGAAGATTTCGCCTTCTTTGGGGCTTATACAGAGCACATAGTAATGCTGAGGATGATATAGTCTTTCCTGCATTGGAATCCAAAGAGGCCCTTCATAACGTGAGTCACTCGTACACACTAGACCATAAGCAGGAGGAAAAATTATTTGAAGATATTTCACACGTTCTTTCGGAGCTTTCGCATCTTCATGAAAGCTTGCAAATGGCAAAGATCAACAGGGATTCATGTGAAAGTAGCAACGAGTTTTCTGCTGCTCACATAATTGACTGTACCAGAAAGTATAACGAGCTATCTACTAAGCTGCAAGGGATGTGCAAATCCATTAAAGTAACGTTGGATCATCATATATTCAGAGAAGAACTTGAGCTGTGGCCTTTATTTGGCAGGCATTTCACCGTTGATGAGCAAGAAAAAATAGTTGGCCGTATAATTGGCACTACAGGTGCTGAAGTGCTCCAATCAATGTTGCCTTGGGTAACTTCTGCACTTACTCAGGATGAACAGAATAAGATGATGGACACCTGGAAACAGGCAGCGAAAAATACGATGTTCAGTGAGTGGCTCAATGAATGTTGGAAAGGAACTCCAGAATCACCTTCAAACACAGAATCTTTGGGAGCTAGTGTTCCTCAAAAAGGTTTGTACTATACTTGGCATTTTGCCTTGTTGGAGAGGCTACTTTGCGTTTCTTTTAAATGGATAAGGGCTTTGGGGGAGATTGATAAGAGCTAGAGTTTATTTTGGTAATTAGTAAGTTTGATATTCTAAGAGCAGACTCTCTTCTTGCCTCTTCCCAAATTTGAGAAAAGTAAAAAGAGAAAAAGCCAGCTCCTAGAACTATTATTTTATGTAAGATAGAAGACAAAAGAAAATTATTAATCTTGGTATGAATATATTAATTCAACCCGGATGCCCATATATTTATCAGTGGGTTACTTAGAGTTGTTTCCTTGATGTTGTGATTACTTTGTTGATATGACGTACGATTTTGTTGGAAAGAAACCTTTAAACTCACCTCAGCTCCATTTGCTGTGCAATTTTTTTGGGGAAAAAATGTTACTTATTTCAGTTATACTTTTGTTCTAGGTATTGATTTTCAGGAAAGCCTGGACCAGAGTGATCAGATGTTCAAGCCTGGTTGGAAGGATATCTTTCGTATGAATCAAAATGAGCTTGAATCAGAGATTAGAAAGGTTTATCGTGATTCAACTCTTGATCCAAGGAGAAAAGCATATCTTGTGCAGAATCTTATGACTAGGTTTGTTTTGATGATATCATTTCTTTCTTTCAGGCACTGTTAGATTGTTTTGTTTATCTATCTTGTGTCAAGTCAACCATTATATTGCTTAAAACTGTTTTTGCTCCAAGTCATGAATCATTAATTAGTAATGTATTACTGGTTTGTTAGTCGCTGGATAGCTGCTCAGCAGAAGTTACCCAAAGCAGCGGGAGAAACTTCGAATTGTGAAGATGTAGCAGGACGCTTACCATCATTTCGTGATCCAGAGAAAAAAGTGTTTGGGTGTGAACATTACAAAAGAAACTGCAAGCTTCTTGCTGCTTGCTGTGGAAAATTGTTTACTTGTAGATTTTGCCACGACAATGTGAGCGATCACTCAATGGATAGGTAATTTTCTGATGTAAGTTCTTTCATACCATGTTTTGTCATTGTATTTCTGAATTTTCTTTGAACTAATTTCAGGAAAGTGACGGCGGAAATGATGTGCATGAACTGCCTGAAGATTCAGCCCGTTGGACAAACATGCTCAACACCGTCATGCAATGGGCTGTCCATGGCAAAGTATTACTGCACCATATGCAAATTTTTTGATGATGAAAGGTAGAGTCTTATCTTTTTGTTCAAAGTTTGGGAGTTATCAGTTTTCACCTATGGTAATTAATCATGGTAGCTTTTTCTTTCAATAATAGTACATTTGTGTTTAGCAAAACTTACATTTGCAGAAATTATCTTTTTTCTTCACCCTTTTTCTTTTTCTTTTTTTCAAATGCTAAACTCACTCGAAGTTAACTTGAAAACATTAGTTTTCTCGGGCTAAAACAATAGAGCTTGAACTTTTGCATAAATAATTTCTTTATTAGAGAGGGAAAAAAAAAAAAAAAAAGAAAAGGAAGTGAAGTAGGAACGTAAATAGGGTAAATAATGTTACGTTATATCAAGTTCTTTTATGCTTTTCAATACAAAAAAAAAAAAAAAAAACTCTCTGACAACCAAGTGTTAGTTTTAAACAAAGAAAAAATAAATCTTATTTTTGCTAGAGCTGTGTGGAAATGTAGCTAGACTGAGAAGGCAGCTTACTATGTCTGCAAAAAAGCTAGTAAATAATTTTCTGTCAGAATTTTGTGAAGGATCTTTGAATCGTATTTTTTGGCATTCATGTGTAATTTGTTACATATTTAACAATTTGTTGCACACACATAATATAACGAAATGCCTTGTATTTGTGTTTCAAGGTGTGAAATAGAAAGGTAGGTTTTAAAAAAAGTTATTACATTCACTAGTCATGATATTTACTAGACATTAAAACAATGATACAAGTTTTCAAGGAACTTTAGACGTATCATGACAACGCATTGATATCAGCACTTCTACTTTGTAATTATAGTTTTGATACAAAACAAAACTGAGCTGCATGTTTTGGTTTCTAAATCCTTCACTTTTTGCATTCTTGTACTTTGCAAGGTTTCTGTTCTAACTTTCCATCTCTTTCCAGGACTGTGTATCATTGCCCGTTTTGCAATTTATGCCGTGTTGGGAGGGGTCTTGGCATTGATTATTTCCATTGCATGACGTGCAATTGTTGCTTGGGCATCAAGCTAGTGAACCACAAATGCTTGGAGAAAAGTTTGGAAACAAACTGCCCCATTTGTTGTGATTTCCTATTCACATCAAGTGCGGCCGTCAGAGGTCTACCTTGTGGCCATTACATGCATTCTGCTTGCTTTCAGGTCTCGTAAAAGTCTAAAAATTTTGGTTTTTTCCTTTTGTTTTGTTTTGTTTTTTGTTTTTTATTTTTTATTTTTTATTTTTTATGTATATAATTTAATATATTTTCTTTCAAGAAATCTTAAGAGGATACAATTTGATTTTCTAATTTCCTATAAAGAGAATTTGATTTCCTTCTCAATATCTGTCAGGCATACACTTGCAGTCACTATACCTGTCCAATTTGCAGCAAGTCTTTAGGAGATATGGCGGTAAGAGTTCTTCTCTCTCTCTCTCTCTCTCTCTCTCTCTCTCTCTTTCTCTCTCTCTCTCTCTCTCTCTCTCCGCTTCCATCATAGACTTTTTTCTAATCCAATATTTTACTAATATAATATTTCTGTGGAGTTTCCTTCACAAATATTAGAAATTGGAGAGCTCTTCGGGCAAATAGAATAGAGTTAAGATTGGTATATTTAGTGAACTGTGGGATAAAGCATATTGCCATTAGCTATTAGCTTGCTTGATTAAATTCCAATACATAATTTTTTTTGTATTTTCGTTTGCTCCAGTACCCATTTCATCGAATATCCCTAATCTCCAATAAATCTATTTAATAGCCTAGAAATCTCTATTTCTAACAACTAAAATGGTAGTAAATATCGTAATCAGAAGATGTTGATAGAAGCATACCTAGTTGGGATGTTCTCGCTTATCTTGTTTGGTTGTACTTTGTCAATCTTGTACTGTTATTGAGGTTTTGCACCATTTATGAAAATACTATGGAAGGTTTTTGTTCTCGATCTCCATTACATGCAGTCCCGTATTTATTTCTCCTCCTCCTCAGGTATATTTTGGCATGCTTGATGCCTTGCTGGCTGCTGAGGAGCTTCCTGAGGAGTACAAGAACCGTTGTCAGGTATATATCTGATTTTATCCTTTTTCTTTCCTCTCTTTTAGCCACCGAGTGATGTGATAGTTATTTTGCAATTGTTGAAGACATTTACATGATTTTGCTTTTGTTTTTTTGTTTTTTGTTCTGTTCTGTTCTGTTTTTGTTTTCGTTTTTTTTTAATGGAAAAGGTAAATACTGCATTAGAAGAATATACAAACTATATGAAATTAACAAATCAACTGTAATATCTCTGGTGGCCAGAACTTGGCAAACAAAGAAGTTACAGAATTCAAAATTAAGTGTTCTTCCTCTTTTAGGTCCTGACTATTTTCGTGGACATATTTTCTCCCTAACCTGGTGGTTTTATGGAGTATACTACATGCTTTTTTTTTTAATAAATAAACTGTGGCTCTCTGTTTGATAAAATAGGCAGAAAGTGATCACTTCTATAAATGTGTGTTGGAAAGAAATCTTTCCTCGTACGGATTCTGCATTAGAAATCTTATATCCTATCCATGTTGTACTCTAGAGTGGGTTTGGGTTTATTTATATATTTATTCTCCTTATTCTTACCTGTTTAATGTCTTTGACTTGATAATATAGGAGCACAAAACTTGGCAAGTTTCTGTATTGTTTCTATCACATCTGTCATGTTACCATAAGTTTTGGATATTCATAGTCAAATCTGCGCGAAGAATTTCGTTTTCCCTTAGAAATAATGATTATTAAAAAAGCATACCTCAAGCACCATATGTGATGCATCCGTTTGTCCGATCGGTCATGCCATTGCTATCATGGTAATGCGAAGAGTTCATGCAACATCTGTAATTCACTACTGGCAATGGCTTTTTAGGAAGAGTGTTTGCTGTATGATTTATTTGTTTCATGTTGATGGTGACTGTTGTTCGACTCTTGTGCTCGTTATCTCTGTTTTGTTCAATTTATTAGCATTACTTTTCCAGTTAGAAAGCAAGCTCTTGTCTAAAGTATTTGCATGTTTATCCAGGATATACTCTGTAATGATTGTGATCGGAAGGGCAGTGCACGATTTCACTGGTTATATCACAAGTGTGGGCTCTGTGGATCTTACAATACCCGAGTGATCAAGTCTCAGACAGCAGATCCCAACTGCTCGATGTCTCATTAACAGCAGACCTTCGCTCCCACTTCACAAAGGATGTATACATATTATCTTGTAGATAATTGTATAGGCAATTCAATTTTCGCTTCCAGGAAACTGGTCAGCTTCGCCTTTTCTTTTCCTTGCATCCAATACGAGTTTAGGCACGTTGACTATATACAACTGCTTCAAAGATCATCATCTTTTCATGACATCGAGGTTAGTTTCTAGTCATTTAGATATAGAGGAATGGACTACTGAAATGCAATTGTGTACAGAATACGTGCTACCATGTGCATTCATGGTGCGGCAAAATTTTTTTTCCCCACCGCTTCAAGCCGAGTTTCTCCTTCTATCATCGATATAAATACGACTTGAAATGTTTTTCTTCCTCTCAATTTCGGATTTTCACTTTGATGTTATTTACTCCAGTTGCTTTCTTTTCTTTTGTTTTGGTCTTTTCGGGGGTGTTTTTTTATAGGCAAATGCCAAAGGAAGAGAGTTTGTGTAAATAATAATAATAATTATATATTATTATTATTATAATAAATAGAGAACTTTTTCCTCGAGAAGAATTACAAGGCAGCATTCTGTAGTATTCACATGAACCATTCTGTTTGAACGTCGATTCATCACTCCTGCTCCGGCAAAACTCATGTCCGCCAGTTGTTGCTGCATCAAAATTCAACTTGTAGCATCCCGTGGGCAGCTCTTCCCATCTACTCGGGGATTAGTAGCTCTGAAAATCACCCAGTATCCATCCGGCAGCTTTAACAATCCGTCTGCTTTTCTTCCGTCTGTGATTATGAACAAGCAGCTCCCTATTCTACCGAAGGCGCCATGCAACCATACAAGCACCTCTCAACCTAAATTTGAGACGAATTTCACCAGGAGTGAAAAATCTATGGCCACTTATACCCGTAATGCCAGACCTTCTCCTTACCGAAACGACAGCAAACCTATTGCTTCACACAACCGTGTTTTAATAAATTTTCCAGCGCCGGGAAGACACCATGATACGCTCGCCAAAAGAAGATTTTAATTCTCCGGGGGGTAATCAGAGCCTCCACATTTTCTTCCACCAACTTCTATCCATCTCTACCCGTGCAGGAAATGAAGTTATTCTTCTCTTCCCTTAACCATCTGGCGACCCAACGGAATACTTAAGATAATATCTCGATCTACCAATCGAAACATAGTGTTTAACATTTTGGGTGATTTAAGTTGTGGCCAAATCAAAGTAGTGATTTTTAAATGTTTAATAATGAAAATATTTCTAAGAACGAACAAATGGAAACTATTTTAGAGAGCTAGAGGTTCGGCGGTGCGCCGAGCCACTAGCCTTCAAATTCTTTACAAGTCCATCATCGAATACTGAGTCTAGGAGTAGGATTCATACTGTCCATGAAGGGGGAGTGCCACTGGATTAAAGCTGAGAATGAAGTTGGGTTGTCATCGGAGGTGAGGCGTTTTCGAGTGTTTTGGTCATCGTCTTGGCCTTTTCTTTGGACGTTTTAGTACGTGGGAGGAGCCGAGTTATCTGGTGGCGCATTGTGTTGGCCTTTGCCGCTGTTGGGAGACGTGTTTGCTAACTGCTTGCCTTTTATGCTCGTTTCTTCTGCTGGTGTTCAAGGATCATTGACTGTGAGCTTGCACCAGTCAATTCCGAGATTGCAATCTCACGTCCCGACGAAGCTGCATTGACTATGAGCTCTAAACGGAGCTGGCCACTGTTGGCTTGCAATGGCTTTTGACGGCGATGTCCAAGCTTCGACAATAACGGTGGCATCGGCAAACAATTTTGGGGAGGAGTGCAGACTGGCATTTCAGGGATTTCAGAAACCTATGTATAATGTTTTGTTCGCCTTACAAAATGTTCCATTTCTCTCCTATTGTTCAAATCTTGATTACACCAAGCAAATAATGTCGCGAAGTAAAGATAACAAGTTCAGGTGGTTCACGTTATATGAGATGTTTATGCTTTATGTAAGATTACACTACTTTCTTTTTACTCCTTTTGGTTCAACGTCAACTAAAATTCTTTTCTTTTCCTTTTTCCTTTTTTTTTTCCCTCACTTTTATAAAACTTAAAATTATTGTATCTGCATAATCTAAATCTTTGTCATTTGCAAGTTGGATTTTAGATCTTAAATTTTATCATTTAAGACTTCAAATTTGCCAATTGCTGATGTTAGATTCCAGACATCATCTCTTTAGTCGATGTCATATCAACTCCTCACGTCAACTTACGATTCTCTCTAAAAATAATCATCTTCTTAAAAAAGAAATGTTCATATTTTTCTCTCAAGAAATTTGGGATAAAATATCATTTAAAAGCAGTGAATATCATTCAAATCAAGTACATTCCTAATCCTAAGGAGGCTTGATTAGAAAAGAAAATCAATCAAAGATCAGATACGATAATTCTTATTTGAATTTAAAACAGGATATGTACCAAATCAGGAGACTGAATGCTATTATCTACTCCTATCAATAGAAGGAATAGTCACACACAAGGACAGCTTCATTCCCACAATTTTCTACACTTTCCATCCATTATTATTTTTGTCTGTTATTTATTTATCTGCATCTTTTTTTTTGTTTTTCATGCACTCCATCGATTCAAACAATGAACTCACACTTGACAACGACCCGCTAGCACCGACAAGTTTAGCCCTAATACAAATCAACTGTAACTTTAACTGTCTCCAGTAATCTTAGCAATGCACTCTAATCGATAACATATATCAATTTACGAACGAAAATTAGGGTTCAACACGTGTTCATCAGGTATTTTAAATTCAACATCTCATTTGTAAATATTGAAATTGCCCCACAAAATAGGATATTTGCGCATATACTGCACATCCTCCATTGACCTGTCTTTAGTCATCACTAGTTCCATCTCTCGAGCACACATTTCGCCTAGTCATCACATTTCGCCTAGTCATGTCATGCCAACATCACCATTGAGATAACGTTAACAACGTACAATTTTGAATAGTTCAGACACTGGAAGACATCTGCTCAGCTTACTCCAACTTGGTGACCAAAAATAGATTAAAAAAATAAATAAATAAAGCTTAGAAAAGAACAGGCACAAGACATGGTCCTTGTTTGAGCCAATTAGTTGAGCAGTAGAAGCTAAAATTTAAAAAGACAGAGAAAAACATAAAGGGTAATTTATTCAAAAGAGACAAGAAATTTTGAAAAGTAGAGGGGCATTTCAAATTTGGGATTTGTTTTTCACACCCACTCCCTCCCATTGAATTAGACCATCCTTTAATGTCTTAGTATGTTTCACAATAATCCTTCCAAGAAAAAAGTGAGAATCTTCTTTCAATCTTTGCAATTACAAACAAAATGGTTAGCCAAACAAATGGCATCTACCCAATCGAAGAAAAAAACAAGTCTTTCAAAAGTAGATATTGACAAATTAGGATAAACAATCTTAAAAAAATTAAAATAAAAAATAAAAAATAAAAAAACCAATCTTTTGATTAAAGAAAAGCATCCCCTAAAAAATGAAGATAACAAATAAAAATAAAAAGAGAACAAGAATGGGACAAACCCCTGTAATATGGGTACCTGTTTCTGTGTCTCCTAAGCTTGTGGCATGTGAATATGCATGAACCTTCCAAGTCCTTCAAATTTATGCAAACCTTTTTTTTTTTTTTTTTCATTGTTCTTGCACACTATACAAAAACGCAACAATTTGCACTACTTGAATTTAGCAACACTTCCCTCTTTTTAAACCCTTTTTCCCTTCGTAAAAAATGAAATCTTTCTTCATTAACAAGCTTCCATTGTCTAACTTAAAACTAAAGAAAGAACATGAATCCAAAAACAAAAAACATGAACCAAAGAAGATAAATCTGGAGTCATTTCTTGCTCTTTCTATCTTTACCCTGCTGTAAAAAGGAACCGAAGCCGAAGAGCTTTGCAGTTCCTTTGGGAATGTAAGGAGGAGGTACATTAATGACAGGAATAATCCTCACACCATTTGCATAAGACGCTCCGTGATTCTTCTTCAACGGCGGCTTTTGCGACGTCGAATATGGATTCGAGACCGAAGAAGAATAAGAAGACGACGCCGACGACGACGACGACCGTTTCATGGAAATCAAAGGCTGCTTCTGTGAAGAGCTGTTCTTGTTAACATCTTTCAATGAAATTCTCTTATGATTTGGGACAGAGCCAGTTGAATTGCTTCTTGACAAGAGTGGTAATGAGCAGAGAAGACCCTTTTTGTTCTCGCAATTCAAACTGCTGCTTCTCTTGAAAGTTCCCCAAAAGAAGGACTTGGACTGCGGCTTGGTTTCTGAACCCGAAACTGTGATTTCCTTTGGCTTCTCTCTCCTTGAATTCTCGCGGAAGCTAGGGAGAGGAGGAAGGGAAGAGAGAGATGGGATTTGTCTGTTGTCTTGTCTTGTTTGTTTCTCGGGAAAGTTGACCCTTTCCCGGGGTTGAATGGGAAGGATTACACCATGAGAGAAGAGCTCATCTGCAGAGGAAGACTCTTGTTCTGAGCAGGTGCTAATGCTAAACTCAAACTCACAATTCAGGTCCAAAAGTGATGTGTCTCTTCTCTGGTGATCTTGAAGTGGCATGGCTTCTATTTGGCCAAGATCATTGGAGAAAGACAGCCTTGGAGGGCTAGTTTCTGAGCACATAATAGACGAACCCCAGATGAAAATATGGCACAAAATTAATATAAACAGGAAAAAAAAAATTCTAAAAAAGTTGGAAAAAAAAAAAGTGGAAAAAAAAGAGGAAAAGATGTAGAGACGATATTTTGTATTTAAAAAAAAAAAAAAAAAAAGGTATGAAGAAGTAGCAAGATTCAAGGATGTGATGAAATGTGGATGGGAGAAGTGACAAAGAAAATTATTCAAAAATGATGGCTTTTTAGAAGAAGGGATTGAAAAATGAGATGATTTTTAGTATTAAAAGTCAACAAAGAGGTACAAAGAGGTAGTTGAATCTTCAGGAGAGCAAACAAGACAACAAGAGTAGCAGCTTTTTTTTTTTTTTTTTTTTTTTTTTTCAAAACTTCCAACTGTGATTCTGAACAAATCCAGGGATCAGATGTTGAAAATACTCCTCAGGAAAATAGGAAATAAAAGAAAAGGAAAAAGGGTAACTCTATTATTGTTTTGACAACACAAATAACATTAGGATTGGTAAGGATCAAAAGAGAGAAAACATGTTGGTTTTAGAAAGACATTTTTAGGTTGGGGTGTTTTTGGGGGCAAAAGGACTATGAGCAGATGAAAATTTCAGAGAATAATAGTGGGGAGAGAATTTGTTAACCATAACAGGAGGGCAAAGGAAAACTGCACAGCAAGAAAAAGGATTATCTATGTAACTGGTGTGGCAAAAAAGTTTGAAAGAAAGAATTTTGCCCACTTGGAGAAGGAAAATTAAGCTGTAGTGACAGGCAATGAAAACAATAATTTAAATGACATATATAAAAGATTGTGTGAGTTTGGGGAATTGTTTGGACAATTCGTAATATATTTGTGATTCTTCAGCAAAAATAATGCTTCAGCAAAATAAAAATAATATATATTTGTGATTTTTGGGCTGTACCCTTCAACTCATTTTTCAGTCGTTAATTATGAAATTAAAAATGTTGATTTTTTTTTTAGCTAAAAAATTCAATTACTAAAAGATCTTTTTTTTTAATCATCCAATAGCTAAATTTGGACTGCATGAGACATTTCAATTAAAAAAAAAAAAAAAAAGATGCACTATAGCTTCTTGTTTTTTTATAGGTAAAATAAATTGTAGTATTTTCCTATCTCTACATTGAAGGAAAAAACAATGTTTTAAATTCATATGGTAGACTTTTGAGGATGCCAACCTAACCACTGAAGGAGCCTTTTCTTATTTTTCAAATTTCCTCATAAAAGACTTTTAAAAAGTAAATTTAAAGTAGCAGAACATTTTCCCGTGCTAAAATTTGAAAATTTACACGCATCCTATTTAACTTTTTATTTATTTATTTTTTGTTCGGAAATTTCATGAATTCCCCATGAATAATAGATTAGGGCATTTTGATACAAATATTAAAGATTTTGGAGTATTTTGATATAAATATAAAGATTATGGTATATTTTGATTTAAAAAAATAACGTAAGTGCTAACGAAACAAACATCGGAATATTTTGATACAAAAGCTATAAATAGAAGGTACAACATATTTTATAGCACAAGAATATGTTGACGTTAGTAATATAATTAGGGGGAATTTGTGAAATTTGTTAGCTGAATTTGGTCATCTAACACTTCCAATTTTTTTGACTCCTAATAATTGTTCATGATGAAATTTCACTTCTTTTAACATATAGTGGAGTTTCCTTCACCTTAGGTTTGAAGCCAAGGGAAAATAAATAAAACCATTTCACCCAAAAAAAATATATATATTTTTAATATAAAAAAAAGGGGGTTCTGATTGCATGTCCCACTCCTCTGGGAAGCTCTTTTATGAACGAGTACTTTTTTTTTTTTTTTTTTTTTGTAGGAGAAGAGGGATATACTTTCTTTGCCCTTTTGTGTATTCTTTGAAAATTATTGAGAGGCTAGTTGGATTGTAGATGCACGCATCTTATCTTTATTAATTTGCTTTTTAAATGTACAAAATAAAACATACATGTCTTATTCGTTGAAGTGTTCCTTCATGTGATCAACGAAATTACATTACTACACCACCATGACATATCTATCTACCTACTTGATCAGAATTATTGCATCAACAAATATTCCGGCTCCGGTTATAGTTAACGGTCAGGATGTTCATTTATTCCGCTCTCAAAATGGATTTAAGGTTCAATAACTATATAGACTTATTTTCTTGTCCTTGCTGGAACAATAGATATATTCCACGTTGAATATGTATTAGTGAAAGAGATCATCGAACTCCTCTTTTAAATAAAATTAGGTCAAATTCTTTTTGTTTGATTGATAAGTCCTAATGTTTAGATTATTTATATATAAGGAGGTGAGTGAACATCAATTTAAAAAAGCTTCTAATTTGACCACTCCGTGGTAAAAGGATTGGTAAAGAAACCAATAACTATATCACAACTAGCTTTTGGCTCTATTTTTTTTTAATACATTATAATCCAAAAAATAAAAATAAAAAAGAAAACAACAAATGACGTTAAATTTAGTTCAATTACGTCAAGAATAAAGTGGAATTTTTTACTAGGTCTTAGAAAATACACACACACACACACACACACACACAGCTTTTCATGTCATAGGATAAGCATGAAGCATTGAAGTTGGACTAAGCCAACTCGGAAAAGAAAATTTTCCAAAGTACTTCTTTCTTTTGGAGGGTCTCAAAGATTCCTCTTGGAAATATATATATATATATATATATATATTGGTTGAAATCTCAGAAAATATTTGGAAAATCTCCAATGTACTTCCTTTCTTTTGGATGGTCTCAAAGATTCATCTCAGAAAATATATATATATATATATTTTTTGGTTGAAATCTCAGAAAAATATTTGGTACATATTACATTTGTAATCAGCCACGGAGCTAATTGTGCCCCCACTTACTTTATTATTATTTTTTTATATAAAAAAAAACCACATATAAATACGTATTGATTATATTAATACAAACAAAAATCTTCATTAAATTAAAATTTTAATCTTCTAATCCGCTAAAATGTCAAGGGAAAGTCGAATAAATAATAAAGTTATAAAACTCTGATAATTAAAAAAAAAACATTTTGATGGAATGAAATCCATTGGGGACAATTATAATACATTAATACTATTAATTTTTTGCTTTGATTGTTAGTTTCTATGGATAAATATTCTTGATTCTGTTACTGTTTGTAATGGTGTATTTTGTACATGGTTGAGCCAAAATCTTACCAAAACATAGAAAAGAAAAAATAAAAAAAAAAAAACAAGGGACTTTGAAATTTTTGTCATTGATAAAAATCTTAATCATTTCTCCTGACATGTTCCATCAGATGAAAGAAACCCACCAACAAACCAAATCTAATCTGCGACAGGCCACTGTTCCAAAAACCATATATATTTTGAAACTAAAATGCTTTCTTACAGGTGGTTAATATATATAGCAATAGCCAAATGGGATACAATCAAAGAAATTGTTCCACTAATTGCAAATTTATAACACTTTTTCAAAAAGTATAAAGTTTGATTTGCCAATGCAGTTTAATTTCAATTAAATTATATTTTTTTATTTTAATTTTTATTTTTTATAAAAAATTAATAAAATTTATAATTAGTTTTTAAAAATCAATTAACTTCAATTTAAAAATTTCATCTCCAATCAACAAACCAAACATAAGCTAAAATTATAAATAAAAAAAAACCTGAAAATTCTTTTCAAATTAAAAAAATTGGAATATTTTTTTATTAGTTTGGACTATTTCCTTGAATCTATGCGTGATAATTGCCTCCTTTCTTGCCCTGATATGGTACTAAACTCTTTTTCCTTTTTGAAAGGGAAAGTCCGACTACCAAGCCTTTTTTTTTTTTTTTTTTTTAATATAAATAAAATGTAGGTAGAACCTTTCAACATAGATTTTAGAGGAGAAATAGAAAATGGTGATTCTGTTAGCATCGCTCTCTTAACTCTTTACACCTATTTTTAAATACATATTAAAATAATTAAATATATTTATTAGAGACTTCCATAATTTCAAGGCTATTCTTTTATTAAATTAAATTTGTTCCAATAATCTAAATATATTTTTACACCCTATCTTATGATATTCAACTTTCTCTCACTCGTTGTATTTTACATTTTTATTTGAAGCTTTAGGTATATAATATAGCCCTTTTATAGATAAGTAAATTGTAAATAAACTAATTATTTACTATTTATTTTTTGAAATAAGTATATATTTTATTATATTTACCCATTTAGAAATTTAAAACTGAAAGTTTGAGAGGAAAAACAAAAAGAGGGTAAGGAATGAGAATTTTTTTAAAAAATGAATACGCCTTTTTTGTTATTAAATTATTTTTGTTATTTGCTCCATTTTTCTTGTTTTTCTTTTTATGCAACTTCTTTTTCGAAAATTTTTTAATTGATAAAAATAACAATAAACAGTAAATATAAATTTTTTTAATTAATAAGTTGATTTATGTATGGACAAGGCTTCAACTGCAACAATAACAAAAAAAAGTCACTTTCAAAAAAAAAAAAAAAAGAATACAACACAAAAATCGAAAGAGAAAGAAAGTGAAAAGTTAATATGAATGTAAATTTAAAAAATGGGGTATTAAAAAATATTTGAAGGGTTATTTGCATTTTTATACCCTGTATTTTTTTTATTCAGAAATTCTACCCTATATTTTGAATTTTTATATTTGTATACCATCAAATTATGCTTAATATACAACTTTATACCCTTTGTCGGTTAACACTTAATTATGATCTTAAAATATCCAAACTACCCTTGAAAAGAAATATTATAATTATATATTATAAAGAAATTATAATTACTAAGCGGGATAAGAGAAATTTAACTTTATAATTTAAATTAGAATTTCTTTGATTATTTCTAATTTAAATTTAATGGTGTTTTAGGTATTTTAAATTTTTAACGTTGATCGAGAAAATATATAGATTTATGTATTAAATTTAATTAATGTATTTACTTTTTAAATAAAAATAAAATACACTATATGAAAATGTATACTACATAATTGCAATCTTTCTTTTAAAGGGTAATTTGAACATTTTAAGATCAAAATTAAGTGTTAACCAAGAAATGGTATAAATTTATATATTAAGCATATTCTAATAGTATAGAAATGTAAAAGTTTAAATTGCAGAGTATACTTTCTGACTAAAAGCAAAATACAAGATTAAAAAACGTAAATAACCCATATTTGAATTAATGCTAAGGACACCAATATTAATCTCAACTTTTGAAGACCATGTATATTGTATATGAGTTGTCATTTTTTATTGGTAAGCGTTTAAAGTATTCTCATATTAATTAATTATATCTACCAATGATAATATGAAATGTGAGTTGATATTTAAAAAATTAGAATTATAATTGGGTATCCCTAACACTACTCATTTTAGAATACAAAAGATGTGCAGTAAGTAAATTTAATAATTGTAGAACTACGAGAATGTGTATTTAGAGGGGATGTGGAGGATAACGAGAGACATGTGAATAGAACCACCTGATCAAAAATCATGGAAATTTTATAGAGTAGTTTATGGTGATGGACCCAAGAACTCCATTATGGGGTACTTGAGATTTCACCCATATTATGCTTATAATAATAGGAGAATAAAGACTTGGAAGACATTATTAATTAATAGTAAATGGAAGATAATTTTAAGAATATTGCAAATATCCAACCCATCTTTTCTTCTATAATTTGGACATTATTGAGGTGGGGATGTTATGTGTGTGTGTGTGTCTATTTTAAAATTTTCCCTATACTATATACAATAATATATTGCTTGAAAAGGATTTGTATAACATTTTTTTGTTCGTCAAAATTTCTAATTGCAATAGATGTATAGCTGTGTTCCTAAGAAGAGTAATGCCTCCTAAATCTCATATATATATATATATATATATATATATGCTGACAAATGTTGAATTATAGGAAATTAATATTTTATGCAGCTTTTTTGCTTGTTTTTTAGGTATGGTTAACCTTTTAACTCAACAAAAGGACACAAGCAAGAAAACAAAAAACAGAATGTCTACCAGCTATTCTACATAGGAAAGAGGCATGTTAAAAAAAAAAAAATCCCTTGATATTGCTGTCCTAAGAGGCATAAGTAATAATTTTGTTCTTTGAACAATATATATATGTGTGTGTGTGTGTGTGTGTGTATTTAGGGTCAACTAATCTATATGTCATGCTACTCTTTTTTTTTTCCCTCTTTTATTTTTGGCTCAAAATCTTGCTTGACTTAATAAGTCAGAATTTAAGCGGCTCGTCCTCAAGAAAGTTTTCAAGTGAATAAAGTTTTGGTCTTGATCTAAATTAGAAGGGAAAAATTATACAACTATGCATACTCTGTATCAAATAAAGTCAACACATATCTTTTTGTTCGAATGAACCTAATTTAGCATTGGTTCGGTGAGAAGAAAAGAAAATAAGATGAAGAGAAAACTTATAAAGAATAAAAAATTAGAATGATGCAAAAAAATATTAATTAGAATTGTCGCGTGTGTCTGTGCTTGAGTTATTGTTCATGATTCTTCCTTTTCTCCCTTTGGGTGGAAGGAAACTATTAACTGATTTTTTTTTTTTCCATGTTTGATTGATAAAAAGAAAGGAGAGACAGTAAAAAAATTGTAAGATTTCTAGTTTATTCATTATTTTACATTATTTTACGTTAAAATTAAAAACAAAAAAATAATTTTAAGTCATTATTCGTTGGATTTAAGTTTTTCTATCGAGTTTAGAGAGATTAAAAGATTAGTAGGCTTCACTACAATCTTTGTCCACCATATTTTCTTTTTCTTCCTCTCTTCCTTCTTATCAAGTAAGCTACTCTATCATTTTATATCCATTTATCCTTCTTTTCCACTTCCATTCTTCTTACCAAACATAGCTAGATTGCTGCATCCATGTGATAGCTTACATAGATCTTACACCATTGTATGATATAATTCGTATAATGATAATTAAAAAAAAAAAAAAAAAAAAAAAAACGGATACAGACACTGTTTAAAAGACAAGAAAAATAAAGTTTTTTTTTTTTTTTTTTTTCATATCCTATCATAAAATCTCATTACTAGAATAAACTAATCGGATGTCCAAGAGAATGAAAAACTTTTATATATTAATTTATTAAAAAGGGTAATTAAAAATATTGTCTCTTATTTTTCTCCGAGTCATGGAAAAACTCATCAGGTTGCTAGGTACAATGTCACAGGTTGAAGAATCCAAATCCACAGAGGTGACATGCAAACTGTGAGGCATGGGATATGGGAGAGAAGCAGTTGTCGTCTATGAATCTTAATAGACCCCAATAGCCCACATGTGTTTGGAAATAGACCGAAAGAATCTCTCACTTTTCTCAACGTACATGTAGTTCAAATCTCAACCATAACTTGCAAACGACCTCATACGTTAAAATTGTTTTCAATTTAATTTCATTGATAGCTGACAGCTTTTCCGCAATCGTCCAGATCAATTTTTTCATCGTTCAATAACTTAAAAATAAGATGCATGTACATCTTAAAAACTTGGGATGTATTTCGGCCCCCGTTTGATTTCATTTCCAATTATTTTTAGAAATCTTTCCGCACATCTTTGAAGAAACGAAAATAAAATCGTTTCCTAAATAGCATTTGTTTAGCAAATATTTTGAAACGAAAACGAAAACAAAAAAAATAGTGAGAATGATTTTTGTGAATGAAATGAAAACATGTTAAAAGATATTTTCTCGTTTTTATTTTTATTTTTAAGGTTATATTACTTGACACGTATATTCGGAAATGTATCTAAACGTAATTCACTTTTTTTCTTATACCGAAATCAATATAATTAAAAACATAATCAATTATAATTTAAAAAATATCATCCTTCTCATGATATTCTCATTTTTATTTACATACGAAAAACAAAATCATTTTCAAAACAAATGAAAACAATACAAAATAGACCCAAAGTTTCCATATGGGCAATCTGCATAAGTGGTGGAGGAGCAAAGATTATTCACGAACTGGTCAATTATGACCAAAAAAAAAAAAAGAAGAAGAAAGAAAGAAAGAAAGTACCACTTAGGGATTGCTATGTTTAAACCTTGTCTGTTCACAGCAAAGCCACTCCAACCACTCCTTCACAAGTCGCAGCCAAAGTGAGAACCCACACTTGGCCCATGGCAATATCCCAAAATCAGGCATGCTAGTCCCCATTCTTTGACATGAATATCAGCTGTTCAATTCAAATAACCTTGCAATATCCCCATCTTTGCACATCCTGATTGAACCTTGTCTAACCAGATTTGATTGAATAGTGTTGATGGTGTAACCGTCTCCGCACTAGAGACCATGTATTTGCCAGGGAACGAGGCGCGCGAGAACCAATAGGTCTTTTACCTACCCAATGGAGGAGATCTGACCAGACCAGAGAACTTCTCTGGTCACCAAGCTGACCTACCAGCACATCTGAATGTGCTGCTGATCACTGAATTAGCTCTCTTTTGGGAACCTCAACTAGATCGCCATCAGGCTCCAAGATATTGGCTCAAGTAACACTCCTTGATCACAACTAAGCCCCTTTTGGGATGGTCAGCCCATATTGCCCCTGCCATGCCGTCCCGTATCAACTGACAATGTACTGTCGTAAGACATGCCGCACCTACTACTCTGCACCACATGACACCTAACGTCCGATACCTATCACTATACCTATCCTTGTCCTTACTCCGGCACCACCTTCCACTACCTGACCGAACTGACACAATACTTACTGCATGTGCCAGTACTAATGGCTTGCACTCGTGTCCCCTCATTACTCAAATTATAGGGCATGTGGCATTCGTCTAGTGGAGGTCAAGTATCCGTATACCCGGAGTATATCTACCCACTGGGACCACTTGGACTATGACCCATCAAGATCACCAGAGCACCCGGATCTATGGAAATGCCTATAAATAGAGGAGTGCCTCACTCACTCAGGTATGGACTAATTTTCTTGTCAAAACTCTATTTTTTCGCTTGCTCATCAGTGCCCCTTATTGACTTAAGCATCGGAGTACCTTTAGCAAACGCTCCACTGGTGTCCCTCTTAATCTAAGGTGCTTCTTTTTTGTAGGTGATTAGGCGGAGCATGAGGATGCAAAGCTGACCATGTCAAGTGATCCCCTCTGATATTGTGTCAAAGATTTTTGGCATCAACGGCTTGTTGATGCTTATCTATGTGGACCCCATCTTAGGGAGATGATGATAATATCAGCCTTCACATGTGAAAGACCACTTCATGTGGGAATGATTCCATTGTATATAGATAGGGTGGTGGGTGCCCATTTTGGGGTCTCCTGTTTCTATTGTTGAGAAAGGCTACAAGGAGCTATAAAAAGCAGAAATTTGAGGCTCAAATCTATTGTTTCAAGGTCTGCTTTTTATTTACTCTTTTTGTTATTACCAGTGGTTGTACCATGGTGGTAAGAAAGTCCCATTTAAAATATTTGCTTCTACCAACTTCTAAGTTCGAGATCTATCATGTATGTTTTGTCTAACCTTTGGCAAATAGACCATGTGCGGCCGCTCTTGAAGTCTGAGAGTTGTTAGCTGATGAATGTCCTAGTTGACTCTAGTATGGTATTGGGAAGGAGCACGAAGACACCAATGATCTCTTTTTTTTTTTTTTTTTTTTTTCTTTCTGCTAAAGCAAAATGTTCACCTTTCATTGCAACCGGAAAAAAAAAAAAAAAAAAAAAAAAAAAAAAAAAAAGGATTGGTAGTATTTTCAGGTTTCTCATTTGTTTCAAGGGACTAATTCTACTTTCAGAGATTTGGCTTGGGGGATGCAAGAGAAAGGGAAACGAGAATGGGGGAAAAAGAGGAAAAGTAAACTAACAACACCAATTCAAAAGTTACAAACCTACTAAAGTTAAATATGCCCTTGACGGATTGCGTGAATATTGTCATTTCACTTTTTGGCTTTTTGCTCTATCCACTTTTGGTTAGATGGCTTTCACCTCACTCCAATCCTCCTTCATGATTCGTTTACCATTCATTGTAGGCATCCACACCAATACAAATTGCTTGAAGAAGAACCCATATTCAAATGTGGACAGAAAGAAGACAGGATTATTCAAAAAACTAATCGACCTATAGTTCAGCAAACCTTTAAAATCTATGAACGAAAGCAGTTTTATCATATGTCTTGTAAATTTTTAACATTGACATCAGTAAATCAAAAAATTGAAAATTTAATTCAATATCTAAAAAATACAATTTCTGATGAGGAAAAAGACCGTTCTTACTATAGAAACTCATTAAAAGGTAAATAGTGCACCATCTCAGGGATCTTATTTAACAATATAGGAAAAGAGACGATCTTCACGACGAGTACGTCTACCCCTCAAACAGAACATAAAAGGGACAACATTCCTTGTCATTGTTTAAAATCTTGTTATTATTTTTTTGTGCAAATAACATCCTCTCTCCTTTAGGGTATCTTTGGTGAGAAAGAGAATAAAAAGGAGGGAATGGTCGATCATAAAGATAAGAGAAATGAGAAAGGAGGGAGGAGTCTTTTCTCTTATATTGTTTAATATAAAATCCCTCTAATAATCTCTCCGATCTACAAGATCTAAATTAGGATGTTGTAAAGGATTTGGGGTCCCTTTCCTAATTCCTTCATTCCTCTTTCTCTCTTACCAAACAAACATGAACGTCAAAATCCTTTCACTAATCTCTCCACCCCTCCCCTGCCACTTTTCTCTCCTACATAACACACTCTTGGTCTAGTCAACTAACCATGAGCTCGAACATGCGAACATAATGCCTTGCACAAAATGCAATGGTTTTAATCTTTTTTCAAAAAATAACGATTACATCAGTTCTTGGATCTTCCTAGTTCTTAACTAATGAAAAACACTGATCCAACTCTTTTCCGAATGCAGGCTATTCAAGTTCTTACACATGCAGTAGATGTACAGCCAGCTAGCAGTATAGCGTTTTCTATATACAGAGACGAGTACTCTGTGTCTCCGACTTAGTTGGGGCCGATCCCAACGAGAAATCCAATAAATGCACACATATATGATATGAACAATTGCATCAGTAATAATACATTGACTGCCCAGAGTTATGAAAGGCGATCAACGAAGATCAATGACATCAAAGTTTAGGTTCGGGTTCATGTAAACATCTGTACAGGTCTTGTAAAGAGGCCCACCATCCGGAAGCGGATCATGCGGATGAAATCCACGTTGCTGGCAGTTTCTGATAACAGACATGCCACCTGGAGTTGTCAACCGGAAAATGCCATGGTTTCTGCGCATCGGAAAAAAGAGCAGGAGAGAGAATGATTAAAAAAAAAAAAAAAAAAAATAAAGTACTGACATTGAGATGGATCCGGTCAGAAGCAAAGCATTCAGACAAAATAGCATTACTTTGTGTTAAACTTACCTTGAGGTATCTCTCGGCGCCATGACAATTGCGACAGATTCTGGCAACATAATCTGCACCAAAAAAAGGTATTTAAATAGATAAAAAGGCTACTGAGAAAACATGAAAAATCTATCTGTAATTTCTGTCGATCACAAAAGAGTTTCTTCCTTTAACATCTTAATGGAAGCGGAATCATTTTACGAACACAAGATTTCTCGTGATGGAAGGTGACAGAAAAAAATCTTCCAGAGTTCAATTAAGGTTGTTGTATTGTTGGAAAGTCGAGAATGGAGAATGAGTATGCTCTTGATTCGCCGTTTGTTTGAAACAAATGAATGCTAAAGCAAAACAACTAAGACTAATTTAGTTCCCATACAAAAGTGTGGGACTAGAAGAATGAAAAGGAATTTCAAATATTTTAACTCTTATTGAATACAGGTAAAACACCTACTCCATCACAAACAAATTACTATATATATGTATACGTACAAACACGCATGTATGTTAAGCACCTGTTTCTTTCAATAAAAAACATAAATGCATATCGAATGATCTGAGAACAAAAGATCCCTACTAAGAACTACAATATAATCCAGAAGAAATGCACCACAAAAAACTGACATTGTTCCGATTTATTACAATCATAGAAAGAGGGAAGTTCGTAGACTGACTAGCTGATAAAACAAGGTTTGCGTTAAAATAAATAAATAAATAAATAAATAAGGAGAGAGAGAGAGAGTCTTGAAACGCCCATAACTTCTTTAGAATAAGATAGATCCTGTACCTGATATGAATAGTGGGTATGAACATCAATTGATGACATGAAACAAGACTGGGTAGGATGAGTCTGCAAAGTTCACAAAAACAACCGATCATCTGCATTTTCTTGTTTAAAAAACAAGAAATGGAATTATTTATTAAGAGGGGAAGAAAACAGAGAGAAAAAAAAAAAAAAAAAACCCCGGTATCAGCACAAGTCTCAACATAAGGGCCATGTATTCTATTTAGTATACCAAAACTTAAGGTGCCCTCTAAAACAGAACCAGTCAGAGATCAGGCTTAGTACATACGTTTTCTTGACCGGAGACCAGGACATAATGAAACACGGTTCCTATACATATTTTCCTTTCCTTGTTCTATTTTATTGGGTGGCAGATATAAGGAATTTGATGCTGAAAGCGGGAGCTCAAAGTAGGCACGGCTGCAACTTTGAATTTTTACCATAAAAGGTGCGCCTTTGTGATATTAGAACGTCAGTAAAATTGAGTTAGAGATGCTTTGTAACTGTAGAGCTATTTTTCTGCAGGATCTCCCCTACAGTATCGTCACCGCAATAGAGTTTAACAACCAAGTTTGAGATGGATTGGTGTGGTTCCTCTACGACTAGGACACCAAAATATCAAACCATGAACAAAGAAATGCATGAGAGAAAAGCATATTGGCTAAGTGATTGTGAGACCCAATTCTTGACTGGAGGGGACACTAAAAGCCTCAACGCTTCCATCCTTTCAATAGATAGGAGAGGTAGGGCAGAGCTTTTGGGTTTTTCAGCCTGTGGTTGTTGGATTTTCAATCTTCACAGCAGGGTGGGCACTGGAGGGACGCTCAATCCAGAACTGCTGATCATCGGTGGAGTGCTCCAACAGGTGAGATGTTAAAGTGGATGTGGATGCCTTAGTTTTAAGCCATGGTGATGCCGTTGGGGTGGGGGATCCCATCCGAGATTCTAGTGAATTAGTGGTTGAAGCTTTTTCAAAATGATTGGCTGGTAAATTCTCCTGGCTTTGATGGATGGGTATTCTTTTTACGAAGGAGAGTGGTTCCTAGAAAGTGATTCAAGTAATGCAATAAGAGTCGTTAATGATCCTAACTTGGTTTTTGAAGAGAGACTGATTCTAAATGACGTCAAGATTTTGATGGAAGAAATTGGTGGTTAGAGCAATATGGCTGCCCACGCACTGGCAAAATTTGCATTTGTTTATGATGATTGCTTTTGGTTAGAAGATTATCCTTTTTTGTATTCATGATATTGTAAGTGCCAAAATGGTTTTTGCTGTTTAATGAAAGTTCATCCCACATTCAGTAAAATAAAAAAAATAAATATAGGATTTTGTAGTGTAGGAAACATCTCTATAAACATGATAAGACCTATCACTGTCATAACATCAGGAAATTTTTACATTAAACTTTTGGCTGGTAAAAGATACTCACATGAATCCAGCCAAGGGGGAAAAGAGACCTCTTATCCTGAACTTCAAATATTTCCTCTTCGTTTGTGGTTTGACACTGATCAGAAAGGGCATTTTAATATATCAGTTATATATCTTGTTTGAGTAAAGAAACAGTTAATGGTCTCTGCACAAAGTACAAAGAAAACCGCCTTACAGAATCTGATGTCGATTCCTGTTTTGGAATGATAAGGGTTGTAACATAAAATTTTCTGTTTTTCTGCAGAACAGAAAAGTTCGATATACACAGGATTAGAAGTTAAAAATGGATGATGCAAGTTAGCTTTAGGGATATATGCATATATGGCCAAAATTTTGGAACTCATTTAAAAAATGTATGCAATCTTTTCGTTTTGGTTTATGCCAGATTTCAAGTAAATTGTTAATTTACTAACCGTAAATTGTCCTTTTTTTTTTTCCTTAGTAAATCATCAATTTACTATACAAAACCCAATATAAAACTAAATAAGAAACATTATCACATTTGCAAAGGAGTGTCCAAAATAGACAGTCATAGGCAGTTTCCCATTAGTCTTAGATACTTACCAGTGAACCTGCCAGGACACCACAAGTCTCCAAGTTTTTATCAGTATTTGACTTGGCCATCTTCATGAAGTTCTCCATCAATGTTGTGGACTGCAAAAAGGAAAAATCCATTGGCATAGTTGAAAACCGATTATCAATTGGTCGGGATTTTCATTAAACCAGAAAAAAAATGAAGCATTAAAAAAGGATTATTCTCACCCCTGCCCCTCAAATTTTAGGATTTCAATATCAGTCCCACTTTACCCTAAACTTTAAAAACTCCTACTTTGCTCCCTGAATTTTGAATTAGTCCCACTTAACCATCTCAGTTAGAATTTTTGTTAAAAACAGAAAGAAGAAGAGGAAGTTAATTATTGTAATGTGGGGCTAATTAATCAATTTTTTTTGTCTGATTTTACTTATTGAAAGGGGTTTAGTGGGACTAATACAAAATTCAAAGGGCAAAGTAGGAATTTTCAAAGTATAGGGGTCAAAGTGAGTAAAATTCGCCTCAAAACAATAATACCTACACCACCACGTTCTTTCTGATAATAAACTACCAGCAACAACAAATTAGAGCAGGCAAAGAATCTCACAATATGTAATTGGAGGGGGGACTCAGCACGGATAGATTCATCAGCCGAAAGCACATCCACTCCACATTCCACTTCAGAAACTTGGGGTGAAACTGTAGGGATCAAATCTTGTACTTCAGCAAGGACAGGGGGTGGAGAAGGCTGTCTAATAACTTCTACACGAGCAGGAGTTTCTATTTCTTCAAAGGAAATTAGGGAATCGTTAGCTTCACTCGTTCGATTATCCTCACTACTCTGGGTAGGAGTGGACTCCGGTGGTAATCTTTCTTCTTGTAAGTGGCTACCATCTTTGTTATCTTCATTATCTTTGTTAACTGTAAGTTCCTTTTGTACAGGATGCTGGCTGTTCTCTCAAAATATAATCAGATAAGTACATATTAATTCTTTAGAAGCAAAAACAAGACGATGAAAGGGAAACAGGGGAAACAGGGCTGGTTGGTAAGTTTACTTCAAAAAAAAAAAAAAAACACTCACAATCACATTAATTGATTAGATCTTTTTGTTTTCAGGCAAAAATGAAAAAGAAAAAGTACACATTCACAAACAACAAACAGTCACTCTACTTCTGCTACTCTGGTCACAAAGAAAAAGTGTTCCATGATAAAAGAGAAAAGGCATTGAGCAGAATATCAGTATCGAACCTTAGGATTTCAATAGGACTCAAGTCTGTAACGCTTGGATACCGGATCTACATTAAAAAACAAAACTGTCACTTTAAGTCTGCAATTGCATCAAACTAAAAAGACATAACCAAATACCATCATACCCCTTTATCAGCTGTAGGTGGCTGCCACTGCCCGTGAAGTCCATTTGGGCCCAGAATAGAATGTCTTGTGAGTGTTTCATCCTTTGGGCGTGGTCTAAGAGATCTACATGTAACAAGAAGTAATAATCAGATTCATGTATACACTCAAACTACTTGGTTGTAGCGAACCATGCAGACAAAGAAAAGACCAGAACAGACCAAGCAAAGCATGACTAATCTATAAGATGATGATCTTTCCATATATAATGAGTCAACTCTCAAACCATATTTATCATCTTCCAAAATGACTTGTAAAGTCATATATAATGAGTCAACTCTCAAACCATATTCTACATCATCATCTTCCGAAATGGTATATGCAAACATCGGGTTCTCGAACAGATAAGCTAAAAAATGATTTTACATACAAGCACAAAAATATATGAGCAGTCAAATCTATTTCTAAAGCAGACTCAGATTGAGACCCCGATCAAACTATGTTGCGAATTTCAGGCAAACCCGAAAGAACAAGGCACGCATACGCATTTGCTAGTTAGCTTAAGCATTCAACTCCAGAGATTCAAAGAAAAAGCCAACAGAAATATCAAACCATACAATTTCCGAAACCGATCTTCCAAAGGACTTGGATAAGACAACTGCTGAGCCCTTGAATTCTGGTATGTGGGTTCTCGCATAGCTGATCTTGCTGGCTGTAAGATGAAGAACAGCATTAGGAGCAAAAACTTATCCCAATCAATAGAGTAAGACCATCTCCAATGCATTTGTCTATGTCAATGCTATATTTGTTATAAAACAGTGAAACCCAGCATTATCCTACTTTATGCTCCATGTGTAATGCTATTTCTGATGTTATATCTACTTTTTGTCATCATTATTATATTAAAAGTTCACTTTCATCCTGAAAGTGAACTTTTAATATTTAAACAATTTTAAAATAAAAAATTTACTGATTACATGACAAGTGAAGACACCAACCACTGACTCAAATGATAAATTTGCAATGACAATACTTTGTGGCAAATTTGCCACGAAGTTTAGCACATGGCAAAATTGGGTTCAGATAGCACTCCATTTGAAAGCATTTTTTTCATCCAAATGCCAAAATTTGTCATTGGCATTGTAATTTAGCATTGCATTGGATGCGCCAAGTCTAAATAGCTCAAGAAGCATAAAAACAGAACAAGAAAATAAATAAATAAACACAAGAAAATAATAGAGCAGCAGCGATGTCAGCAACAAATTCTAAATATAAATGAAATGTTGCCATTTGCAATTTACGAAGTGAAACAAGCAAATAGAAAGACCAAAGCAATCTCCAACTTATTACTTAGATCAAATGTTGTACCTTCGTCACACCATGCACTAATAAAGTTTGCTTTCTTAGAGAAGGCCACTCCAGTGAATCTTTTTGATTATTCTGTGTCCAGACATTTGATTGATATGCATGTTTTCTATTCAATTCATCAATCTTATGTTTCACTGCTGGCTTCAACTCCTCCAGCTCATTTACGGCATTTAGCAAACCCTATATAAGAAACAAAACTCAAACGGCGCCTAAAAGTTTATAAAATAATAAGTGATATATGACATGTTACCTTTCTCAAGTAATCTTTTTTGCTTTTAGCAGATGATCTATAATCTCGATGGCATGGTATTGTCTCAGAGACCAAGCTAAATCAAACCAAAACCAATAAATATCAGTAAATTAACAGTTTGCAAAAAAGCTGAAACTATAACTAGTCCATCTCTTGTTTCGCCATTGTTCCTGCAGAGAATACACCAGGAGGGAGACAATGCCGAATGAGGATTTCTCCTCTGGATCATGTCACAAGTGTTAATCTTACTATGAAATACCAGCCATGCAGAATACGTCGTTGCTTCATTGTGAAGTGGCGAGTTCCTTATGGAAAATATTGTTAAAGGAAGCGAGATTCTTGTGGGTCTTTCGCATTGTCAATCATTGATGGTGGAAGATACGATGGGGTTGGGGTCCAATAAAAAAGCAAAAGTTCTGTGGAGATGTTTGGTGCTATCTTTATCATGGACCATTTGGATGGCAAGAAATTCTAGGATTTTTAAGGAAAGAAGTATGGAATTGATTGACATTTTTGAAAAGGCTAAATACTTCGCTTCCTAATGGGCTTCAACAGATAAAGAGTTTAAGGGTTTTCCATTCTCCTTGATCATTTTAAATTGGATGGATGTAATTGGTAGATAGTGGGCTGTTGAGAATTAGAATTGTTTAGAGTTTGTATAGTTTACTTTTTATTTTCTGTTGTCTCTCTTGTTTTGAGGATTCCTCATCCGTATCCTTGTAATTTATTTATAATCAATGAAAAGGGTTATCTTATCAAAAATAAAATAAAACTAGTCCATCCCTTTATTCCACACTATGACACCACCTAGCTGGGTGTCTATTTGATAAACTAGCTAAGTCACAGAATTTCGGAGTCAATGTCAAGTGTCAACTGATTTTTTATTCCTTACCTCGAATACCTTAGGAGCATAACATACAGATCTATGATATTCTTTTCTTCCCGAAAGATGCTGGCCTACAATATGCAGTCTTATTAGGAGCTGATAAATGATCATAACATCTGATTAAAATGCTGAATCAATAAATAAGACTAGATTAGACACATTAAAATTAAATACTTAATTAAAAAGATAACCAAGTTATTTCTATAATTTAGACAACATCCTAAATAATAATTATCCAAGTGTGACAAATGCAGATAGAAAGTTGAATTGTTGATTCAATATAGAATGATCAGCATATATAACTGTAAATTTTAAAATTCAAAATAAGAAAGCGTCTTTTTTTTTTCTCTCTCTTTTCCTTTTTCTTTCCTTTTGGTTGGGTTGGGGTTGGGTTGGGTTGGGGTTGGGGTTGGGGTAGGAAGGGGGATGGGACCAAGTTACACCCAAGTGCATAACAACTGGTTCGGCTCTCCTTTACTTTTCCAGAATTTTTACTCCCTATTAATCATCTGTTAAAAAAAATAAAAAATAAAAACAACAGCAACAACAACAACCAGTGTCCCACGTCCTTTTTCTTTTTCAGGGCATTTTGGTGGCTGAGTGAGAAGGGAAATACTATTAAGAATTTTTTATACGAATTAGCACTTCTAAATTTATGAGCTTGACATTTGTATCGATAAGTTCTCGATCTAAATTCAGTCTTGAATCGAATCATTGCTATGGGAAACACCACATTATCTTCCAAAAGAGACTCCACCTGAGTGTAAATTGTATATCCTGCTAGCTAAATTTCTAATTAATACCATCTCCATCTATATTCAAGGGTAACCTTTTACTTTAGGTTAGAACTTAGCTTTGCACAAAATGCACAATGCAAAACCACTTCCTCTGAATTAATGGAAATTACAACAACGGTTCATTGGTCTAACTAAATACTACTCTCGAGGTCTCGGCACAAGAAGAAAATCATCCAACTACGGCAATTTCCCTATGAACAATTTCCCAATGAATAATGCTTGTGTCCCAACATTTATCACAACATTTTAATGATAACTAACATGATACTTGAGTTGTCATTCTAATAATCCCTAGCACCACTAATTTCAGATTATTCCGAATTGAATAATATGACATAACAAGTGCCCAACATAAGCATGCAAATGCTACATATGATCAAAAAGAGTAGTCACAACCAAAAACCCTCACTAGTTCTAAGAATTCATATATCTATATACATATATGTGTGTGTGTATATGTGGGTGTATATTGTATACAACCATTTGCACTTTAGCAAGCATCAAATACTAATTTTCTTTTCTCCCAAAATGTAATAAAGCCCTAGGACCATTTTGCTAACAATTCTGGTACTCTAAATCACCATAACTCAAAGAAAAGGTACCGATACAAAATTGTTCACATACTAAAAACACAGTAATTTTACCTAAAATTCAATTAATAACCTGGAAAAATCAATTATGAAAAAAAAAACTACTAAAACTGAACACGAATTCCAAATCCATGGCGAAATAAAAAAGTTGAGAATTGAAAATCAATCGATAAATAATGACTAATCCTGGGAGTAAATGAAACCTGCTTGAGAATATTATCGGCGATCCGATAGTAATAACGGAGAGAAATCCGATTGTCGACATCGAGTCTCTGAGCGGTCGCAGCAATGTTGATTCTCTCGGAAGACGACTTCATCGTCGACTACTTGAGAAACGACTTTCGACTCGTTTTTCTTTCTTTTTTTTTCTCTCGCGGTTTCTTTCTAGGCAAACAACATTCTCTAGGGATCGGAAGCTGCTGAAAGATGGAATTGGAGCAAGGGAAGGTATCGTCAATGGCGGCTCGGGTTGGGTGAGAGAAGAGGGCCGGATCCGAGATACCAACAAACAAGAAGGTCAATCAAGAAATATATAGGGGCAAATATTGAAATACGATAATTTAAGGGACCGTTTGGCTACGCTCAGAACTCAAGATCCACCAACCATACATCACATTAGATTTTGATAGTTTTTTTTTTCCCCTTACAAATTTCATATTTTTCTTTCAATTTTGGGTTATGTAACTTATATGTTGATGTGGTTACAAATATAGCATAGCACTAATATCATATTTGACTCTAACAAAATATGCAGAATTTGAATATCCTCAACTTTAAGTTCAAAAAAATATATATATTGCTAGTACAATCTAACGGTAATTGTACACATCACGCTACGAAAAGTTCCAAATTCCCTCATCCCCAACTTTAAAAAAAAATTAAGATATAACTTATATGTTTTCTAGGTTTAAAACATGATGGTCGTTCCTTTTTAACTTTAGTAAACACAAGTTTAATACCAATGCATTACACGGGGAAGAAGGAAAAAAAATAAATAAAAAAAATTGAATACCAGTTAATACAAGTAGTTAATTAAGATAAATAATACAATCAAAATAAGTATATTTTTTTTAGTACTTATTATTATTATATTAGAATATGTACATTCATGTCTATATTAAAATGTTGGAGTTATATATACAAACAAACACATATAGATATATGTTTACAAATAAAGGTGTTGCAAGTCAAACATTTTCACCTGAAATGTCATCAATCATATTTAGTTTTCTTCAGCTTTTCTTCTGATATGTTATGGTGTAAAAAAAATTAATTATTTTATATTTGTAAATAAAATTGAAAGAATTATGATTGTATAATATGTAATTATATAGAAAAGATAAATGTACCTTGTTTCCTTTCGTTTTTTGGATGAGTCTGCAGAAGACGTTTGGATTTTTGATGAAAAATGTTATTGTTGAGAGCTGAAATAATAATAAATATACTTATATATTAGTTTGTAATTTACGTATATATATGTTGAGTAAGGAAAATAAAAAATTTTGAAACAAATTACAAATAATAATGTACCTTGATTTAATTTATTCTGTTATGGATTGAGTGAAATAGAGTTGCTTTTTTGTCCTTTTTTTCGTTTCTGGTTGTAGTGTTTATGGATCTAAGGATGCTAGTGATGGTGGGATATCTTTGGGGAATTCAATTGGTGATGCAGGCAATAACATTGGTGATTCATCATCATCAAAAGTTTTAGCAACTGTTGCATCACTAAAAGCACCTCTTGGACGAAACTAAATCGAAAATATCTTTGACATGCCTTTAAGTTGATCGAGGAGAGGGAGAATGATGTTTGGATCAGTGTATCCATCTTGTATTGTTAGTATGAAATAAGGTTTATTTATCAGTGATTGAACAGTTTTTCCAAGTATGATAATATTCATTCCACCAGTACTATCATCGATTAGAATATTGATTTTGTATATGTTATAAATATTAAAAATTTAGGGTTAATTTCACTTTCAGTACTTGTGGAATAAATAATATTAAAAACAGCACCACTTTTTGTCCCCTTCAATTTTAGTTCCGCCATGTCACCACCCACTTTTTTGGTTGATGTGTAAAGGCATATATGCCCTCAGCCAACCCCAAGTTGAAAAAATTTCCTACTATCCCACCACTCTCACTCCCTTCCCTCCACATCCATAGCGACGGTATATAACCAACTGAACAAAAAAAATTTTAATTTTTCTTCCCTCGTTTCCTTGATTTTCTCTCACCCAATCCTCACGAATCATCAATGCACCATTACCCATTGATCGAAACTAACTCTAAGCATTAAAAATCTGTCAGCATCTTTTTTTCACTCTGTTAAAACTGCCCGAAGCTGCCAGATCTGCTTCAACTCCATTTGAGTGGATATCTTCCCATTTCTAAATAACCAATCTGAGGTAATGGTGGTTTTTAATTGGTTTTATTTGTTAATACATGCTTTAAATGGGGGTGTGTTAAGATGGTCATCTGAAACAAAAAGGTCATTTTCACGACAAATTGGTCATTGTGATTTTGACCATATGGTCATCATCATCGTGATCAGTTTTGAAATGAACCGGTTATTAACCAGTCATTTTCATATTGATCATCTGGTCATCATCATTGTGACCAGTTTGAAATCACCCGGTGATTTTTATATTGACCATCTGGTCAGCATCATTGTGACCAGTACGAAAGAACCCGGTCAGTTTCATAGTTGACCATTCGGTCAACATCATGGTGACCAGTATGAAATAACCCGGTCATTTTCATATTGATCATCCGGTCAACATCATTGTGACCAGTCTGAAATAAACCGGTCATTTTCATATTGACCACCCGATCATTATCATTGTGATCAGATCTAAGATATAAGTCATCCTATTGTGATTCATAATTGTTCCTCTCTTTTTAACGCCAAAAATTTTATTTATTCGATAACTCTTTGCAGTTTCACAGTAAATGGAGGACATTTGTGTTTTCATCAAGTATAATGATCAATGGGACAGTACATTGAGTTATGTTGCTGGAGAAATGAAGGGAATATTGGTGCCTGAGACCGCAACATACATTGGTCTTATTGAGTTGGTCAGACGTGTAATTGGTATGAGGGTCCCAACCAATACTATAGTCATGAGATACGGTGTTGAACTTGATAATCCTCTTGTCAGGATACAGTGTGATGATGACGTTAAATTCTATATACAATTGAAGAAGAATGATGTTCATGTGCTTAGTAAATTTCCTATTACCATCGACGTATTAGATGATACTGCGGCTGACATCATGCCACCGGAGCTGGGTGAAAGCAACCACATAGACGTCCAACTTTCCAGAGAGGGTGTACAGAGTGATGAAGCCATGCAACATGTAGATGAGAGGAATCTGATCATCCCTTCTCCTCCTCCTCATATCCCTCATCTTCCTCCTCATGTAGACGAATTGAAGTTTGGAGGTGATGCTCGTCAATCAAACGAGAATAGTCTCGAAGTAAGCATTGGAGCACATTCTATTGCCAAGAACTTAACATCTCAATCCGACAATGTACCAAGCACTGACAGGTTATCCGACTCAGTAGTTGTTGCTGATTATACACCTGTCACAATGCTCATAAACTGCATTTTTCAGAACAAAAAGTTTTTGCAATACCATCTTCATCACGATGCCATGAATAAATACTATCAATTCTGGGTGAAGAGGTCGAACTCTACTCTGTTACATGTGATATGTATAGATATCGAAAACTGTCCATAGCAATTGCGTGCGACTAGGATGCGAGGTAGTGAAATGTTTGTCGTGAAGTGGTACGACGACATCCATACTTGTTCAATCAAAATTGTTTAAGGGCATCATCGTCAAGCCAAGAGTTAGATGATTAGGGAGTGTGTCAAGGCAAAATACTTGGATCCGACTAATACATCATATAGACCTCGAGAAATCATGCGAGACATGCAGGCTGAATTTGGAGTGTCTTTCAATTATCTCCAGGCATGGCGAGGGAAGGAATCAGCACTAACCAGCTTGAGGGGCAATGATGTAGAGTCATACAGTGGTAATGTACTTCTCTTTACTTTATCTTATAATATGTTCATTACCGACATTATAAGTTTTATATTCACGACAAGTGCTATAATAACTTTTAAAACTTGATTGTATTACAGTTATGCCCACGTGGGATGAAATGGTTAAGAGGAAAAATCATGAATCCGACATTGACATCGAGACGGACTCATCAAATTGCTTACAATGTTTCTACATGTGCGTAGCTGCTTCGAAGCACAGTTGGCCTTATTGTCGACCAGTAATTGTGGTTGATGGATCCGCATTAAAGGCCAAGTTTGGGGGAATGTTTCTTGCAGCATGCGGTCACGACGCAAATGGCTGCATATTTCCACTTGCATTTGGTATCATTCAGTCCGAAAGCAACGAATCATGGACATAGTTCTTCGAGAAGCTAAGGGTTTCAATTGGCACCCGAGATTCTCTTGCTATTGTGGCTGATAGGCATAAGGGTATCGAATATGCAGCCAACCTCGTGTATCCGGATGCTGCCTTCGGGATATGTGTCCAACACTTGGCTGCAATCCTGAAGACCAAGTACAAGGATTTCAAAGGCCCTTTGAAGACCTATTTTGATGGTGCATCGAGGTCGTATTTTTTAAGTGAGTACCATCATCATATGGAATCCATCTGTAATCGTAACCCCGACATGCATCGATACCTCATGCAGGCCGATCCTACAAAGTGGTCACATGCATATTTCAACGGCCGGAGGTATGCAATCATGATAATCAACATTGCGGAGTCATTGAATAATATTGATCGGAAAGCCAGGTTAATGCTAGTTGGATTCTTAGTGGAATGGTTGAGGGAACTACAACAAAGATGGTTTGTCCACAGGCGTGAGTAAGCCCTAAAATTGATATCGAAACTTGCGCCAAAGGCTGAGAGATTGCTTCGCACCAACTTCTCACTAGGCCTAACAGTAACGGTACGTGATCACGACCACATCCAATACATATATGATATATGCCAATTTTTCCTTAAACCAAAGTTGCTCAAAGTGTTAAAATTCACCTTCTTACAGCCGCGGCCAGCCGATCAGTTTGAGTACGCAGTTACCAACAATGCTAGCCAAATATGGATCGTCGATATGAGCGAAAGGACATGTACGTGCCGACGATTTCAGGTCGATCAAATTCCTTGCCCTCATGCCATGGCCATTTGTAACCACCGACGGATAGATCCATACAATTATTGCTCGAATTACTACACGAAATATTATCTTTATGGTTGTTATTCGTCTGTAGTCCATCCTATTGGCAGCGTCGATGGCTGGAATGTTCCTGAAGAAGTCAGGTCGCAAATTGTCAATCCTCCCAAAACAAAGTGTAGGCCCGGAAAGCCACGGGTTCGAAGGATTTTGTCCCAAGGAGAAGAACATGAGTCAGTTCGGTGTGGTAGATGTAATGGTTATGGACACAACCGACAAACCTATACCAATTCAGTACCCTTAAGAACCTGTCCAACAAGGTCGAATCCATCGTTCAGCACTCTCAGTTCATAATTATGTTGTGTATAACAAAGGTTTGCATAATTGACAGTGGCCAATATATTACGATATTTTTTCTTAAACTTAGTTTTTTTCCTTATTTCCAGACTGAATCTTCCATTCATAGTAGTTACAAAATGTTTGTAATTTGAAAAACCATGGAAGCTTAGCACCAAAAATCCCTTTAAACAATTGGATGACAACGGTCATAACAGTTGTGACCGCTCGGTCATCTCTGTTATGATCGTTGTCATCCTATTGTGAATCATTGGTTTTATGACATTTCTTTTTCTTAAACATACGTTTTTTTCCTTCTTTCCAGACTGACTAGGGTTCAACGCAAAGAAATCACTAGTTACTTGGTCACAACGAAAATGACCGTATGGTCACAACTGTTATGACCGTTGATGTATGCATTATCTATAAAAAAATCAGTTTAACTTTGTCACTTTACACACAAATCGAGGATTTGACATTAAATGCATGCAGAAAGATCTAATCAATGACTGTTGAGATTCATACAAAAAGGCAGTCAATTTCGTTGTGACTAACTGGTCAATTTCATTGTGAACAGGGCTCAACGCAAAAGAAATCACCAGTTACTTTGTCATAATGAAAATGACCGTGTAGTCACAACCGTTATGACCGTTGATGTATGCATTATCTATAAAAAAATCAGTTTAACTTTACCACTTTACACACAAATCGAGGATTTGGCATTAAATGCATGCAGAAAAATCTAATCAATGATTGTTGGGATTCATACAAAAAGGCAGTCATCTTCGTTATGACCAATTGGTCAATTTCGTTGTGACCAGGGCTCAACACAAAGAAATCACCAGTTACTTGGTCACAACAAAAATGACCGTGTAGTCACAACCGTTATGACCGCTGATGTATGCATTATCTATAAAAAAAAATCAGTTTAACTTTGCCACTTTACACACAAATCGAGGATTTGGCATTAAATGCATGTAGAAAGATCTAATCAATGACTGTTGGGATTCGTACAAAAAGACGGTCATCTTCGTTATGACCAACTGGTCAATTTCGTTGTGACCAAGGCTCAACGCAAAGAAATCATCAGTTACTTGGTCACAACAAAAATGACCGTGTGGTCACAACCGTTATGACCGCTGATGTATGCATTATCTATAAAAAAATCAGTTTAACTTTGCCACTTTACACACAAATCGAGGATTTGGCATTAAATGCATGCAGAAAGATCTAATCAATGACTGTTAGGATTCGTACAAAAAGGCGGTCATCTTCGTTATGATCAACTGGTCAATTTCGTTGTGACCAGGGCTCAACGCAAAGAAATCACCAGTTACTTGGTCACAACAAAAATGACCGTGTGATCACAACCGTTATGACCGCTGATGTATGAATTATGCATTTATCCACGGTCACAACGATGATGACCATTTTTCTATGAATGCCAATAGTCATTTGTAAGGTCATCACGGGGCTAAATACCCGAATTGCCCTCATCGCCCACCCGCCTAATAGCGACTTTCCCTCTAAAGCAGTTACCAAAAATTTTTAAACCAGCTTTTATAGTGTTTAGAGAGGGAAACACTGGTTCTAGAGAGAGAAAGCTTAATCCGTTCATTAAACTAACCCATACCACTCGATAACAGTCGTAAACCATCAAGGAGGTCCTTATAGAAGCCACTTCCATATCCAGAAAATGGTGACTATTACAGATTTAGAGAGAAAGAAAGGAGGAATGGATGTACATGAATCGAGTAAAAATAAATCCAAGATATCAAAAGATGAAGAGGTAAAAAGATTGTTTTCTGTTTGTTTGACTAAAAAGTTATCGTTTTCTAACTCTTTTCGGCCATGGAGTTGCAGTTATTGGAAGAATATACATGCAAAGTTCGAGTTTTTAACTGGTTCAAAGTGTTTTCAGAGTTAAAAAAATCGGTTGGTTTATGGAATTTACACCATAAACTACCAGTTTTAAACTTTTTTATAAATACTATGCATTATCGATTAACACGTATTTGGAAGGTGTTCATTTTTATATGTGTTATCGTTACACATTTTAGGGTTCTTTATCTGACTACTTGGCATTCATCATTAGTAACTATTTTATATTTCTATTAACACAGTATCAATATGTCCGCCTCGTACCAGATAGTGAGATAACGAGGGCGAAAATCAATACTTTCATAAACATTATGGAGATATGGAATAAACTGAGCCAGTGGTTGTCTCGAGGACAGTTAGAGTCTGTCAAGAACCAGCCATGCATTCAACAGTTCATGCATTTAGAGTCTCTAGGTTGGGATGGGCAGTTATTCCACAACACTGTGATGCGCCTGACAAATCACACAACCATGGGTGATGCTCTATGGTTCGAGCTTGGTGAAGATTTGGGCAGATTCTCCATCAACGAGCTCTGCCTAATAACCGGGCTCAAATGTGCAGGGTCTACGTATCTCCCCGTGGTCGAAAGCAGATTAATGTCAAGATATTTTTCGACGGTTATGGGTGTTTCAAGAGAAAATTTGGAGCTGCAACTGTCGAATGCTAAGTTTGACAACAACGAAGATGCGGTAAAGCTTAGTCTTCTGTACATTATATTCTTAATCCACTTATCAAATGCTATCCCTGTGAAGATAGACCCCAAATTTTTTGGGTTGGCCGACAACTTGGATGCCTTCAACGATTTTTCTTGGGGTGTGCTATCATAGGAGGCAACCCGGGCTGCAATCTGTGCTACCGTGGAAAACAGGATGTCTTCGAAGATAAGACAAAAAAAAAAGGTAAACACAGTTCATTACAACATTCCTGGTTTCCCACATGCCTTACTCGTATGGGCATATGAGACACTTCCAAAGATAGCAGTCAAGTTCACAACCAACTACTTGCAAGCCATTCCGTGTATGGCGTCCTGGATCACCGCGAACATTGTGAGGTTTGATAACGTTAATTGGGCATTTATGGAGGTTGGCAAATCCCAGGTAATTCAAATACTGGTTTTGTTAAGATGAACTTTAAAAATTATTAAACAAGTGGTGGTCTCGCAGATGAGCAGGGTGTCATAACGATTATGACCGGCTGGTCATAACAGTTATGACCCCGTTAGGTCATAACCATTATGACCAAGTACGGTAATAACCGTTATGATCGGATGGTCATAACGGTTATGACCCCGTTAGGTCATAACCGTTATGACCAAGTACGGTCATAACAGAAATGATCGGCTGGTCATAACCGTTATGATCAAGTACGGTTATAACAGAAATGCCCGTAGAGGTGATTAAATTTGTTTAGCCAATTATAATAAAATATTAATAATCATTTTTGTTTAAGATTCACTATTTTACAATATGTGTGCAGCAGAATTGTTTTATCTTGATGCCCACCGAAGAGAAGTTAAAGAACGAGAATGTTACGCGCCAATTTTTGAACCAACCGAAGGCCCTGCCTCAATTACTACTTCCGAAGTCTTCTGTCCCCCGGCGAAGCCCAGATACCAATTCCGAGTGGATGGAGTTCCAAAATGAGATCCGAGGCCAGGTGGCCTCAATCAATAAAAATTTAGAGGATTTAAAAAAGTAACAAACTCATTCCAACAAACTTTTGAGGAGGGTTCTGAAAATGTTGACAGCCAACAAAGCTGAGAAGGTGCTGGGTCAGGCATAGCATGCGCCGAATGTCGGCAGCAGCCAAGATATTAATGTTAAGAGGTCGGAGTCAGATGCCTTCAGGACTCCTTCACCTGACATCGCTACAGTTGCGGATATAGGCCTTCAAGCAGCAATGGAGTTCCTCACTGCCGATAAGGTGATCGATTTGCATGAAGATGCCGAGGATAAAAAACCAAAGGTAGTATTATACATACGTAGAGATAATTAGTGTGTCTTGGTTATATACAACAAACTTATTTTGTATGACATGTTCTGACAATGCACAGGTAAATATTAACAATGTACAAGTACAGTAGGGCGAGGCGAGTGTAAACGATGAGCAAGTTGTTGGAACGAGGGAGGAGCCCATTCCTGACGTGGAACAGGTGGTAAAAGTGGAGGACGAGGGTGAAGAAGTCATCCCACCACAGGATCCTGTCACTATTGACAAGCCCTCCAACAAGGAAACCTTAAAGGACGTGGTTGTGACGCATATCTGTGACTGACAATTTATAATTATTTGGAATTATCCATATGATTAACTCATTTAACATATGTGATTTGTAGATCCCTAAGAAGAAGAGGGCCAGACTATTAAGACTTGGCCAACGGCCATCGGGTCGTAAGACTGAGGTTGGATCCCCTTCCAAGACTCCGAGTAACTCATAGTATGCACTCCTACCTGGTCTCCCAGATGAACCTCCTGAACAGATGTTAGCGGAGTTCAGGGAGTGGTTCAGTAAAGGATTATTGAAGAAGACTCTTCCAGGATAATGTTAAATAACTTAACATTGTCCGTTCAATGTAAAATATTTGGATGTGCACTAAACTAGTATCAATTGTATGATTGATGTTTAGTAAACAACCTCCACGATACAGTGCCAAGCATGAGACACTTGACAAACCCCATGACTTCGGTTGCATGGAGGTAGAAAAAAAAACTAGTACTATGAATTAGCTACCTACCCTGTTTGGCTATGGGACGAAGTAAGTACAAGACTTGAATTTATCTTCAACATCCTGTAAAAATTTATAACAGCCATCAGGTACATTGTTTGATGACCGTCCCATTATACAATACCTTTGTTCATGTTATGTTAATGTAGCACGTTGATGTCGCTTTTTACTACTTTTGTTCAAAGGTTCGTTCATTGTGGTGTCTCTACCAGAGTGCACCAGACAAGTTCGATTGGAGAACCTGTGAAACTTTACTCAAGATCATGCTTGGCGTTAATGTCCAGAGTGGGGCATCATGGTTTGACATTATGACTATGCTAATACCAGTACATTTGACTGAGCTTAAACATTGGGTATTAGCGAAGCTCGATCTGAAAAGTTGGACCATTGATGTGTATGACTCTCTGCAGCATGAAGGCCCTCACAATGCTCAGGTCTGAGAAGGAATGACATGTTTATCAATATTCATTCCATTGCTGGCTGAACGCTTAGATTTGTTTGACTTTAGACCAAGACAAGCTGTCGAAATTTATCCCATACCAGTCACCATCATGCAAGACATCCCTCAACAATCCAATGGGTAAGTGCAAGTAAAAGAATATTTTCAAACGACTATAATGCATTCAACAGTTCATGTGATTTTTACTAATCTTTGTCATTCGTGCAACAGGGGTGACTGTTGAGTATTTACCATTAAATATGCTGAATGCTTGATAGAATGGAGGGATGTCAGTTATTGGGTAATAGCTGGACGCATGAAACTATTTCGGGAGTGGCTAGCATGTTACTTCTGGATCCATGCCAAGCGAAAAATTGAAAAAAATTACAAAAGTGATGACGATGTGGACAAGGACTTCGCCTAACAAATAATTTCTTTTTTCATTTCAACCATTACCATACAGTAGATAGGATCATTTGTTATTTTTTAATCATATTGTAATAACAGACACTACCTTAAGATTAATGGTTAAATTAAATACAAAAAAATGGTTTTATTATTAAATTAGAAACAGAGTCAAATACAACTTGAAACACCACGAGCCATGCGAAAAGATGTATGTATTATCCATGTTTCACATTCAGGAAAGCAAAAGGAGTCCAATTTGATTGAAACTGTGTCACAAAAGGAGACTGCAGTTATAATGGTTATGACCGGGTGGTCACAACGGTTATGACCGTGGTTTTAAAATTGTTAACATGTTTTGATTTTGAATCATTTTCGTGTTAACTCATACTTAAACACAACGAGCCATGAAAAAGGACATGTTATGATCATGTGTCACAAAAAGAGACTGTGGTCATAACGGTTATGACCGGGTGGTCATAACGGTTATGACCGTGGTTTTAAAATTGTTAACATGTTTTGATTTTGAACCATTTTTATGTTAACTCATACTTAAACACAACGAGCCATGAAAAATAACATGTTATGACCATGTGTCACAAAAGAAGACTGTGGTCATAGCGGTTACGACCGGGTGGTCACAACGGTTATGACTGTGGTTCTAAAATTGTTAGCATGATTTGATTTTGAACCATTTTCGTGTTAACTCATACTTAAACACAACGAGTCATGAAAAAGGACATGTTATGACCATGCGTCACAAAAGGAGACTGCGGTCATAACGGTTATGACCGGGTGGTCACAACGGTTATGACCGTGGTTCTAAAATTGTTAACATGTTTTGATTTTGAACCATTTTCATGTTAACTCATACTTAAACACAACGAGCCATGAAATAGGACATGTTATGACCATGTGTCACAAAATGAGACTGCAGTCATAACGGTTATGATTGAGTGGTCACAACGGCTATGATCGAGGTTCTAAAATTGTTAATATATTTTGATTTTGAACCATTTTCGTGTTAACTCATACTTAAACACAACGAGTCATGAAAAAGGACATGTTTTGACCATGTGTCACAAAAGGAGACTGCGGTCATAACGGTTATGATCGGGTGGTCACAACGGTTATAACCGTGGTTCTAAAATTGTTAACATGTTTTGATTTTGAACCATTTTCGTGTTAACTCATACTTAAATACAACGAGTCATGAAAAAGGACATGTTATGACTATGTGTCACAAAAGGAGACTGCGGTCATAACAGTTATGACCGGGTGGTCACAACGGTTATGACCGTGGTTCTAAAATTGTTAACATGTTTTGATTTTGAACCATTTTCATGTTAACTCATACTTAAACACAACGAGCCATGAAAAAGGACATGTTATGACTATGTGTCACAAAAGGAGATTTCGATCATAACGGTTATGACCGGGTGGTCACAACGGTTATGACCGTGGTTCTAAAATTGTTAACATGTTTTGATTTTGAACCATTTTCATGTTAACTCATACTTAAACACAACGAGCCATGAAAAAGGACATGTTATGACTATGTGTCACAAAAGGAGATTTCGATCATAACGGTTATGACCGGGTGGTCACAACGGTTATGACCGTGGTTCTAAAATTGTTAACATGTTTTGATTTTGAACCATTTTCATGTTAACTCATACTTAAACACAACGAGCCATGAAAAAGGACATGTTATGACTATGTGTCACAAAAGGAGATTTCGATCATAACGGTTATGACCGGGTGGTCACAACGGTTATGACCGTGGTTCTAAAATTGTTAACATGTTTTGATTTTAAATCATTTTCATGTTAACTCATATTAATAATTGAAGACATGTAATTGAATAAATATATGTATTGCTTCATCCTGGAAAAAATATATATTAATTCATTATTATTTATATACATATTAATAATGTAAATTTTATATTATCAATAAATAAAATTTTTATTAAAAAAAATAAATGTAATTACATGTTCATCTACTAATAAGCAATCAATGCTTATTAAATGACCAGTATCATAATTTGTGTTCCTCTTTAAACGACAAACTCGGATATAGATGGTCTCATATGTTTCTCCTGATTTTAGTATTCGTAGTAGACGGAACATTTTCTATAAATAATAGAGACATATAAATACATTTATTTAAGAATTATGAATTGAATTTGAAATTTAAAAATTATTTACAATTATTTAATAATATAATTATTAAAAGGAAATTTATTTATGTTAAAAATTAATTGTTTCACATAAATTATTAACTTTGATTAATTTTATGTAGTATTTTTTTGTAGACAATATTTTTAATATGATTTAAATATTTATTAATTGAATCTTGAATTCAAATATATAAAACTTTTGGTGATGTTACTCTAGATAGTGCAACATATAATTGTCCATGACTAAAAATTTCATCTTCTAAATAGAATCCAACATTATTTAATGATTGAGCTTGACTTTTGTTTATTGTCATAGTATAATATACTTTTAAAGGGAATTATCGTCTTTTTAATACAAATGGTACTTAGATTCATTTATAGTCATTTTTATTATTAGTATATAAACTTTTCAGTTATATCATTAGAATTAATAATACGTCATTCAATAATTGTATTTGTTAGTTGTGTTATAATAAGTCTTGTACAATTATATAATCACATTGATTGATTAAGATTTTGTATTAACATAACAGGAACTTCAACTTTCAATTTCAATTCATGTGGAGGTAATATATTAAAATTAAGTGTGTTCAAAAATTCAGAATGATATAAAAGATTTAGTTAATTGAGATTTTCAGATGATGATAGAATAATATCATAACTATAATAAATTTTTGTTTCTGCTGGTACTAAACTTAATAAGTATTTATTTATTACATCAATTATTTTATTTCTAGGTGTAATAATTTCTCATTGTTTTAAATAATCAATATTGATAGAAATACATTCAATAGATTTGTAATATATGGTATTATATACTTTTTCGGTATTTTAATTCATGTAGTATTTTAATTTTTGGTATCTTTTATTCCAGCTACTGTTCCATTACCAACATTTAAAATCTATTCGGAGAAATGACTAATTTCTATTTGTTCATCAATACAGTGGTTAAGTTTTTTTAATCGTATATTTTATATTAAAGTAAGTATACGGAAATATGGCCAAAGGAAATAATTGTTTATAATTACATCAATTATATTTTCTTTGATATTTGTCTGAAGTCACCACCTAATATGACTGTTATTCCTCCAAAAGAATAATTAAAGTCATTTCTTAAATCTTGTATTGTTTTATCTAAAGTTTCAAAATAATATTTATTTGTCATAGGTGTTTCATCCTATAAATTTAATATTGTTTTATCAATTAATTTTACTAGTTGAGTACATTTTTTAATTTGACAAGTTGAAAATTTGTCGATTGAAAGTGGTATGCGAAATATTGAATGTGCAGTTCGGCATTTTGGTAATAATAATGATGCTATGCCAGATGATGCTACAGCTAATATAATTTCACCGTTTGATTTAATTTTACTAATAACTGCATTTCATAAATATATTTTTCCTGTACCACCATAGCCATATATGAAGAATAAATTATTTTGTTTGGTTTCAATTGTTTCAAAATTTTGATTATAAATAAATTGTTGTTCTTAATTTAAATTTTATACTAAATTGAAATTTTCTTCTTTTAAGTTATATTTATCGTAATTAAGTTCTTTTCTCAAAATATTATTATTTAAATCTTCAATTAACGATTCAGTTAAAAGTAGAAGATTATAATGTGATAAAAAAGATGAATTTAAATTTAATAATTTTTCTAATTCATATAATATATAATTATATAATTCATTTTCAGGAATTTCAAATTTTGGGTTGTTAAATAAGACTCTTACTTTGTATAAAATATCGTCGTACATTAATTTTTAATGTTTTTACAAAAATTTTATTGGATCAAAAATATTACAAAATAACAATATTGTAATAAAAGTTGATGAAGTTATGTAGATGTTGACCAGAACGATGCTTCTTCTATTGATTCATCTCATTCTTTATCAACACCTAATAAATCTAATGCATGACAGGCTATTTGATTTGTTGGATAAATAATATTATTTATTGTTCAAATTGATTCATAACTTGTTGAAAATTTTTGATGATTTAATAATAATTTTAAATAATATAATTTACTAGATTTTTTATGAATATAAAATGTTAGTCCTATAGTATATCCATTTTGTTGATGAGTTCAAAATTTATCTTTGTTATTCCAAACAAATTTTGTTGGAAATTCTATATGGGCAAGTTGTCGAGTATCTTCATTATTTTTATTAATTTTCATCCATTCTGTTAATATTGTTTTTTGAGTTTGTGGTTGTCGTATTATATTTTGTAATTGTTGGTTTTTATGAAATGTAATATTTTACATATTTAGTAAATGAATAGAAAGGCATTCAATAGCTGGATTTCTATAGTAAATTGAATATTTGAATATGCTTCAAATTACTTCATAAGATGTAGTATATCGACAATTAATATAAGTTTTTTTTTCATCAACTTCTTTATAATTTATTGTTTCATTCTTATCAAAAATAATATTATTTTCAATGACTCTTATTTTATCTGGACCCTTCGTTAATTAAGTATTTAAATAAATAATTAATAAGTATAGATTGATAACATATTTCGACATTAATATGTACATAATATTTTAGACATAAAGTTCGATTATAAGGAACAATGTATCAATTATCAAGTTTTATCCATTCTTTAATGACATTGAAATTTGTATTTCTGTGACGATAATTTACAAAACTACTTTTTCTATAGTTGTTTCATTTTTTATATGTTTTGGAAATTTTTTTTAAACATTTTGAATTTTTCATACATGGTGCAGATGTCTTTGCATATCCACATGGTCCATGTATCATATATTCAGTTATAATTTTATAACCCAAAGGATCTGTTATTGGGTTTGGAATTTCTACAGAAATAATTTTGTCTATTTGTATTGGATTATGATATTTATGTTCAGGATATAACCAAAATAACATATGATAATAAGATAAACAGCGTTTTTTAAATTCAACCACATATAAATTTAAAGTAAAAAAAAATGTTAGTTTTTTGTTTTTTAAATAAAACATTATATAATAATAACATATTTATTTTTTTATTATTTAAAATAATTAACTTACCTGCTATTATGGGTCCAAAAATGACTCATGATTTTATTATATTTAATAAATGGTCTAATTTAATTTTAAATATTCTGCTTGCAATATTTGATCTAAATTTAGTTTTTTGTCCTGAAATTATTGATAAAATTCTTTAATTTCTAGCCATTTATGATTACATGTAAATGTCAGAAATATATTAGGATTTCCATAATGTCTACAAATTGCCATTACATCTTGATAATTTTGATATATCTTGAACTTTCTGTATAGGATGATGGTAAAATAATTCTTTTTCTAATTGCTTGTGTATCTGTATCACCTCTAATTATAGCATTTTTAATACTTTTATATATTTCAGATCTTAAATTATTTTAATTTTATTTGATATATTCTAGACGATCTTCTTAAATATAAGCATAAATATCTACAATATATTATTGAAAAAGTCAACCAGATATAAATAATGTATTTCTTTATTGTACTCGTTGAAGTTGAAAAGTATAGAATGATCTCATTGATATTCGATGTCTATGTAGTTGTTTACCTATAAAATTTAGATTACAGCCTATATCGATTATATATTCATCTTCTCCATAAGGAAATAATAATAGATATTGTAATGCCATATAAGATGGATGTAGTTTATTAATTTTTTATAATTCTCCAGTTTGATTATGAATAATAATATATCTTCCATTTCATATTGATCAATATCTCCAACAATTAAAGCACCTATATCCGTTAAAGTTGGAAGATCATATTGTGTACTATCTCCTTGTCGCCTTCCTATTAATCTCAATTTCGTGGATGATACCTGATTATTTTTATAAGTATCTCTGACAGTTCTAAAAAATTGTACTAACTCATTTTTTTTTATCTAACATCGTAATTAATTTTTGAACTATTATCTCGTTTAAATTATTTAAATTATTATTATTTGGAAGTGTAGATATTCTGTTTTAAATTTAATTTTTTATATCATAAATATATAATTATGTAAATTTTAGAGGATTATTATTAGTTGGAAGTAAAGATCCAATTAGATGATGTATTTGTCCACTAATTTTGAAAATATATGATACTGATGAATTATTAATATCTGATTGAATATTTGCTGTTGAAAGTTTTTGAAGAGAAAAAAATATTTCTTTCTTCTATTTTGATTAATAGCGTATTTACATATTTATAAGATAAAGAGTATCCTGAAAAAAATCAAATATAGCTGCATATCTAATCTTAATTGAATTTAAAATTCAAAAATCAAACATAAACAACTCCTAAATATCCTGCAACCGTAATCATCTAAAAGATTTTCAACACTCCCCCTCAAGTTGGTGAGTAGATATCGATTAAACCCAACTTGCTCAGTAGAGACTCAAAGGCCCGCTTGAACAGCCCCTTTGTAAGAATGTCTGTTGTTTGGCTAGACGTTGGAACAAAAGGCATGCAAATGGTTCCTTCTTCGAGCTTCTCCTTTATGAAGTGTCAATCAATCTCCACGTGCTTGGTTCTATCATGTTGTACCGGATTATGAGCTATACTTATTGCTACTTTGTTATCACAATAGAGTTTCATTGGTGTCTTCATGGGCATCCGTAACTCCACTAGGATTCGTTGTAGCCACAACAACTCGCACACACCATTAGCCATAGCCCTATACTTTGCCTCTGCATTATTTCGAGCTTCCACCGGTTGCTTCTTACTTCTCCAAGTTACAAGGTTGCCCCACACATAAGTACAGTATCCGGTTGGAACCTCCTATCTGTAGCCGACCCAGCCCAATCAGCGTCAGTATAAGCTTCAATCTCCCGTTATGGACTTTTTTGGAAAAACAGACCCTTTTCCGGACAACTCTTCAAGTACGTTAAGATTCGGTAGGTAGCGTCTAGGTGTTCCCCTTTTGGCGAGTGCATATATTGGCTTACCAAACTAACTGCAAAAGCCATGTCCGGTCGAGTGTGGGATAAATAAATCAATTTTCCCACTAGCTTTTGGTACCGTGTAGTGTCTACAGGTTCTCCCTTCTTATCTTCTTTGAACTTAACATTCGGATCTATTGGTGTGTCCACGGGTCTGCATCCACTCATTTCGGTTTCATTAAGAAGATCTAGGATATACTTTCTTTGAGTCATAGTAATTCCCCTTTTTGATCTTGCAACTTCCATACCAAGAAAGTACTTGAGTGCTCCCAAATCTTTGATTTCAAACTCCGAGGCCAAACTTCCCTTTAGCTGGCTGATTTCTTCTAAGTCATCACTTGTTAAAATAATATCATCCACATACACTATTAGAATCGTTATTTTTTTGGTTTCTGAATGTTTTATGAACATTTTATGGTCAGTTTGAGCTTGTTTGTAGCCTTGGTTCTTCACGGACCGGGTGAATTTTTCAAACGAAGCTCTTAGTGATTGTTTAAGACCATATAATGACTTCCTCAAACGACAAACCCTCGAATCAAATCTCCTTTCAAAGCCAGGAGGTGGATCCATATAGATTTCCTCTTCTAAGTCTCCGTTAAGGAAGGCATTTTTGACATCTAGTTGTTACAGAGGCCAATCAAGATTTGCTGCAATAGAAAGTAGAACTCTTACAGTATTTAGTTTGCACTGTGCAATGTTCTGTATAGTCAATGCATAGATTTGAGTATTTGAACCATCGTATAGCCATCCATGCCATTTGTAATCTTGGCCACCAATTTGTATCTCTGACACATTTGAATTGAATTTCCATTTGCATCTAACTGTTGTTTTTCCTTCGGCAAGTCCACCATCTCCCAAGTCCTATTCTTCTCAAGTGCACTCATCTCCTCAAGAATTGCTCCCTTCCATTCAGGAACTTGTAAAGCATCCTGCACATTTTTTGGAATCTCCACAAGAGACAATTGAGAGGTAAAGGCAGAAAAGGATGATGACAGATTTTTATAGGACACAAACTTTGACAATGGATGGTTTGTACATGACCTAACACCCTTACGAATAGCAATAGGGATATTAAGATCTCTAGGCTGATTTTGAGAGGTTCGACACGATTAAGACATACCTAGTGAGTCAGGTTTTACGGCGGATAAGAGTCATGGTTTTGTAGAGAACTCGAGTTTTTCACTATATATGAATCTTTGGAATACAATGGATTTTAGTTTCTGGGCATAATTCGACAATATATCAATAAGTAAAAATCTGATAAAAAGATTCGTTAGTCCCCCTTTTAGAAGGGGGAATTCCTCTATTTATAGAGGAATAGTAGTGGGTCTGAGTCCATATATAGCAGTGAGCGGTTTCTCATTAGAAATGATTCGAAACACATGTCAAAATGTGAGTCTTAATACCACGATTGTTCGTGGGTTTTGGCGATTATTGAAGTGGATCTGATATAACGTCATAATCGATCGTGAGCTTGGTGGTTATTGAAGTAGATCCGATATGACGTCATAATCAATCATGGGCTTGGCGGTTATTGAGATTAGCCTTTGTCTGTAATATTCGCCACATATGAATGACTAACAACGAACCAGTAAATCATGGAGACCAAGAATCATGTGTCGTTCGTAGCCTGGTTTGTTAGGTCAAATATTCATACAGTCCATGAACTGATTGAGTACGGACGATCATCGTTCGCCCTCCTGCCAAGTTGAGACCGTTCGTTAGGTGTAGCCCAAATATTTGAAAGTATCAAATAGATCGGGATCCGACTTTCATCTCTCATTCGATAAGCAGTCTCGAGGACTTTGTGACGGTATAACGGGGAGACGAAGTCCTATCCCTATAATTAACATCCTGTAAAACGTCTTGTTTTAAACCTTTTTTTTCAGTATTTTCTTTGATAAAATTAAAATTTATTATTTGATTTGTGGGTTTGAAGTTGTGGTTCAAAAGACCCTTGATTACGCTTAGCATTCGAAGACGGGATTCCATTTCGTATATTGATTGTTATATCTAAAAATATAATGATCATTTGCAGTAGAATTATAATGTATATAATTAGTATATACAGTCAAATGTAGACTGTATTGTTCTAAACAAAATGTTCATTTATTGATCTTAGACATTTGCACGGACGTCTCCCTTTGATGTGAACTTTTATTTTCCTGTCCAATGAAAGACTTCCTTCTTTAGCCAAAAAAAAAAAAAAGACTTCCTTGAATTTTCAACATTATTATTTTGGAATCTTGTGTTTTATCTCTCTCTCTCTCTCTCTCTCTCTCTTCTCTCTTCTCTCTCTCTCTCTCTTCTCTCTCTCTCTCTCTCTCTCTCCTCTCCTTGTGAAAAAGAGAGAATAAATTTTCAGATAATTGAGAGAGCTTCTCAGTCTCGTTTTTAAAATTTTGTTTAAGGGGTCGTTTTTAAGAACTAGAATTCTCTCCACTCATTATAGAAACAATTGACCGCATTTCTGATTACACCTTAAGAAATTAAGGTCCTTTAAAATCCAGAAAGTACTTATTCAAACTATTTTAATATAATGGTTTTTTCTCCTAATAAATTTAAAAAAAAATTTAAGTTTTAACCAAAAAATTCTGGTTTAGGCTTCACCAAACAGGTCCCAATAAGTCTAGGTTTTTTTAAAAAAAAAATTTTTAGGGACTAAAATTAAGTTAAATTAGAATGTCCCTCTAATTCTCGAGTAAACGTTGCATTTTTTTTTTTTTTTTGGGAAATGGCCATGGAATAACTGAAAGCGAAAAATGAATATTCTTTGAGCTCTACGCGTGCTTTTGAACCTGAACCTTCACTAAAGCTACACATAACACAAAATATTACATTCAAATCAAGATGAGGATAGCTTTGAACCTTCGGTCTCTCTTTTGAACCAATTTGACTTTTAGGGGCAATTTGACCATTCTTTAATTGAATTTGTTTGAAACTCTCATTATTCACTCGTGCCAATTTCCTATATATACATGAACGGAAGAAAACTCAAATAACCTCTTTGACCGAGATTGATTTCCTTGTTCTTGAGGAAGTTGTGAACAAGTTGATTTCTTGTTTTTCTAGCAAAAAGTTGATTGTTTGTTTTATTTTATATATTTTTTAATTTCTTTTTTCTATTCTGAAAATTAAAACAAGTTGATTTTCAAGGTTTACCAATGTGCATTCCTTCCAACTCGACTAAATCGAGTCTTTGGACAGCCACATACATCGTTTATGTAGCAAGTACGTAATTTACGTGAAACTGAAACCGTAAATGATTACGACCCGACATATAATCTAATCGTAATTTCATAATATATAATATTTGAATCAATTTAATTTTTAAAAAAAATATGTAAATGATTAGTTAGTACAAGAAGATAATAAGTATTTCAAGAATATAGGGTTTTCATTAGCTACTCCTTAGCAAAGTCTCGTCGGTTAATAATCTTTTGATCATAAATTACATTTAAACATTCACTAAAATTAAATTTTTACATTCAAATATAAAAGTTGAATTGTAAATTCGAATTAAGCATGCGCTTGATTCAACTACTCAAATTATTCAATTTCAATTATTTTTGGCTTTTTTTTTTAAGTCAACTTAATTTTATTATTTATAATTCTAATTGTAACTTAAAAACTCAAGTTTTAAAAATTCATAATTTTATTATTTTAATTCCAAATGAGATATTTTTTTTAATCGCATGTAATTTCCAGATGAATAAAACAATATCCATATTAATATTTTTATTTTCCATGTTTAAAGTTTTTATACTTTGTTAACTCCAACTAACCAATAACACAATATTAAAACCTAGCTCAACTATAATTAAAACAACTCCTATTCCCCAACTCAAGAGGACTAACCAATAACCAATTACACATGCTTCGTTTATAATGGAGGAACCAAATACAAGCTTAATAAATACATAAACGAATTATAAAAAATCATAATTTTTAAATAATTATTAATTAAAATATAATATTTATAAATCATTAAAAATCCACGCTGTGAATGAAATTCGTCATAATGATTTTTTTCTGTAGTGACAATACGATTTGTCTTGTCAAGTTCTGACTTTTTCTTAACTCAGTATTAATTGTTTATCAATAATCTAGCACGTATAACAAGTACCCAAAAAAAAAAAAAAAAATCTAGCACCTATAAGACCTCGTAAATACATTTTATTTTTTACGGCACTTTATTTTCCTTTTTTTGACTGAATAAAAGAAAAAAATTACTGGTACCATCCTACCCTCGTTCTTGGATACAACCGTAAAAATAGAGGGTCCATTTATGAAACAAAAAAGGTCATGATTTAATTATATACATATATATATGTAAGATATGACTTAATTTTACACATAAGATTATTCTGGTCAAGTCACAAGCTCATTAATAGGTTAGAAATTTGAATGAGATGCATTTATGGATTTCTATGATAGGAATTTAGAGAGGATCAAACTCTATAATTATAGAAAAACAAAGGTCAATAACTGAAATAAGATGATGGTTGAGCCGTCGGTCAATCAACAGCATGTCGTTAGTGAATTGTAAGAAATAAATAAATAGAGATAAAAACAATCAATTTTATAGAGGTTTGCTAGTAATCTCTAGACTATGTCCTCTGTAGTGCTTTCGAGATCTTCCACTATGTATGAAAAGAATATTACAATGATGATCTCCAGTAAAAAGGGGATAGATTGAGATGAGAAATGATGAGATACAGAGAGAATAGAGCTGGATGAAGCGTCTATTGAACTTTGAAGAGGTGTTCTATAAAAAGATCCCCAAGCTTGTGAAGTAAGCCTTCATTTGTAGGAATTGATTGGCTTACTTGAATTGCCTGATTCTGGTAGGAAATTTCTTAAATGCCGATGAGAAGTTGCTCTTTTTTTTTCCTATATTAATTGACTTTTTAGTTTGGGAATGATGGGAAAATATCAAGAAAGTATTTTTTTGAGTATATTTGTGTTTGCTGGCTGATTTTCTTGTCTAATACACTGGATTTAGTTTCCTTATTGCTGCTCACAGAGTAACTTTCCATATTTAGCTTCTGGTGATTTGTTAGTCATATGCCAGTTATTTTGTTGTTATCTGACACGTTCTTGGGTCTTGTGAGTTGTCCATCTATGGATGGTCTTGTAGTCTCCCATGATATCTTCGGGACACATGTATGGTGCGAGATGACACGAAATGTAACCTCAACATAATTTTTTTTTCACTATTGACAAAAATATAATGTTAATTGTTGTATTAACTTTTTAATAATTTAGTCAATAAGTGTTCATATTAAATTTTTATAGTAAAATAGAATTGTTATTTACAATAAATCAAACCGTTAAAAAAGTAATTTAATGATTAATACTACAGCTATTATCTATAGTGGAAAAACAAGAACGTAGCTAGTATTATACTCGGGGGCTCCAGCCGCCCTCACATTCCCTTCCCCCTTTTCTAGTACACATATCAACTATATTACCATATACTACAAGTAACCTCCCCAAAAATAAATAAATAAATTTGAGTCTTATTTTTCTAAATTTTTTCTTCTGTGGTAATAATTTATGACTTCTCACTTGGTCAGCATAAAAAAGGTATTTTAGAAGAACTTTCTTCTTTCTTTCTCTTTTCTCTTTCTCTCTATAATGTGAGAGCTAGGATTTCTTAGTCGTTTCTCTCTCTTAGGACCGGATTTCAGTGGCGGCCTTTGTTCTATTTTTGGTTTCTCATATCTAAAGATAAAAGTAGGAATCATATGATAAGAGTCTTGACAGAGCCGAGTCCGTGACAGGAGAATGGTGGTAAGGAGCAAGGCATGAATGAGATTGGTGGTGGTGGTGGTGGTGCGTGGTCGTCATATACTGGAGAGGTCCTGCAATAGCTCGGCTTCGACAACTCACTTTTCTTCTAGTGATATAGTTCGTTTTATCGACAAGGACTCTTTCTATGTAATTGATTTTTTTGTTTTACCGTATGCAGGTTTGGGTGTAATAATGACGATGTCTTCATTGTCTTTTCTTTTGGTGTTTTATTTTATTTGTTATTTCTAATAACGGAGATGGTTTATCTACATTCCGTGTTGGTTGTTTATCCGTCAAATTTGAGTCTTGATGGTGTTTTAGTTTTGTTAGAATTACTTTTATGCGGAGTTAATAGTGACTCTTGTGCTACTGAGTCTTGGCCCTCGATTAATCAGGAAATTCCATTAACTGTTGATGTTTTGTCAAAAAGAGTTTTACATGTGTTCGATTTCAGTGTGCCGATGTATATATTCATAATCGGGCTTTAAGCATACGTCTTTTCATTTGAGTCTCATCAAATTTTACTAGTTGATTTTTTTTATTTAAGGGTTTTTTCTCATGTAATATGAGGTTTGATATGTTTGGTGTTTTTTATCTCCTCTAGTGAGAGTAATGAAATTTTCTCTTAAAAAAAAGGATTTTTATAAATCGTACTTTATTTGTATATGCTTGGTGCAACAATTCAAATATAAAAAAACTCAACTTATTTTTGTATTTTTCTAAAAAAGTAAACTAATATTTTAATTAATTTCTAGAAATTCAAACAACTCCAATCTAAAACTTTCAACTCAAGCCCATCAATCAAAGGCATGCTTAATATTTATTTTTTTGTTGAATATATATGTGTATATATATATATTCTACCTACTACTTAGTTTGTATTTGGATCACCAGTTGAAATTAAAATTTTTTAAGTTAGAATTAGTTAATTTTTAAAAAAACTAATTATATGTTTATTGACTTTTTAGAAAAAGATAAAAATTTAATTAAAAAAATACAGTTTAATTGAAGTTAAACTAAAACATCAAATAAACTATTAAGATAAAATTAGAAATCCTATCAAGTGAATCATCGTTAGACACTTCCTCTCCTGTTTACATTAATTAGTCGGCCAAACTTAATAAAATATTGGGGCTTACTTGTCTTGAGTTTTGACATCTAAAATCCAAAAATCCTACTATTTTTCTTTTGACTTAACTTGAAGGTTAAAAAAACGCCCGGTGAAAGTGACTTGTTTTGAACACTTCTTATTAGCATTTTAAAAAATGAATTGCAGTCAATAATAAAATTGGAAAATTGTAAAGTCAAAAATCCAGAGATTCAAAAAGATCATTTTTTTTACGGTGATTTGGTCGTCCCTTCAGATTGAGACTGCAAATTTGCATGGCGGTGTTTGCATATGCTTTTGTACTTATTGTAGACGAAAGTGTCAAATCTTTATTCATCATTATCTCTTATTATTTTCGTTGTCCAGTGAGAGTACACGCCAACTGAGCGTAGAATTTTAATAAGTCCGTTGACAGAAGAGGCGCGTGGGTCCACTTTCCTCCGATGGAGTCAGGATGCGGTCAAAATAACATAAATGATAAATTAAGCCCTCATTTACTGCATAACTTTAGATTTTAGAAATTTGATTTGAATTGAGTTGTGTGTTTAACGATATGTTAAATTATTATAATTAAAAAAAAATTTTGAAATATCTTTAAAAAATTATCAATATGAAACTTGTTTAGTTTATTTTAAAATTTTATATAATTTAAAAAAATATATATATTTTATTTGAATTTTTACATGTAAAGTTATGAATTTTTAAAATTTAAGTTACAAAACTGTAATAATAATAGTGAATAATAAAATTAGGATTAGAAAAAAACATAAAAATTAAGTTTTAATTTGTGAACGAAACCGGAACATCAAATAGTGGCTAAAACCTGTGGTTGACCTTTTTTTTTTTTGGAAGACTTCTTTCCTTTCCCTGGACTAATTCTAATTTTGATTTTTATACATATTTATGCAACATATTTTACTCTTATTTAAAAAATATATCTTGCATTTTTATAAATAGACAAATAAATACGTTATCTAGGTCAAAACTTAATTTTAAGTTCAAATCCAAATATTTTCAAAAAAGTATAAAATTCGGGCTATTTCTTTATCTATTTATCTTTTTAATTTTACTTCTATGCAATATAAATAAATGCATATATATATATATATTATCAATACTCAATTCCTACGTGAAAAAAATGTTGAAAATACTCTTAAAATTAAGAATAAAATAAAGGCTAAAGATGGTATTATGAAGATAACGAAACAAAAAAATCCCCGTCTTTTTTTTTTTTTTTTTTTTTTAATGAAAACCTTAATCACTAATCTCACCCTAACTTTCATGTCACCCTACATAAGCCTGTCGTCAACACTTATACGGTCTCACCACCACCCTAGACCTCGCCCCATCTCCTGCCTTGACAACATTTGCGAATGTTTTACATACAAATTAAAGCAAATCAACCACAAAAAACAAGCATGAACTCGTAAATTATTATTCTTAATGACAACTTCAAAACTTCATCAAAATGCTATATTGTAAAATATTATTCTTAATGACAACTTCAAAACTTCACCAAAATGCTATGCTGTCTCACCCATCGCATTGCGAATCTGGAGCCATCCAAACACCATCCCTACGCATTTCTCGCAACTCGAGTCCGCCAAACATTGTCCTTAAATTTTAAAATATTCTAAATCGTATCTCGATTTCTTAATCGCATTCAGTTTTTTTTTTTTGTTGCAAAATTATTATATTCAAAGAAAAAGAACAAATCGATGGAACCAACCATGTGCTTTATATACTTAAGACAATTCAAAATAAATCAGCATAAGAATAATTTAAAAAGAAAAAAAAAAAGAACATTTGCATTTGCTCTATACTTGCTCCTTAGCTAATCAAGCATGTCTCAGTGTATCTTATAAATAATTAATTTTATGAGCGTGATTTGTTAAAGCACATTTCCGTAACTAGGCATGTGGGGGGGGTGGGGAGGGGGTGTTTACTAGTGGAGGCTATAGCCCCCACTTTCTTTTAATTTTGTTTCATAATTTTTTTAATTTTTATAATTTATCCTTATTCAAAATAAAATAATCTCATATAATTCTTATTTGGTCCATATTAAAAATAAAAAATTTTCATATAAGTCCCATTAATATTAATTACGATAAAAAAAATTTATATTTTTATTATTTTATCTCTATTAAAATTAAAAATCATCATAGAAACCCATTAAAAAAAAAATTCTCATATAATCCCCCAATGAAAACAGTTTCTTGCGGGTATTTGTCCTTAATAAAGCTGGGTGAGGAATTGTTAATGTAGTTTGAGATGAAAATAGGAACAAGTTCTTGTCCTTGAACGGAAACAGGACGGGCACGCGAAGAACGTTCCCCGCTCCAAATAAACACATTAAAAAAAAATTATACAAATTGGTTAAATGTGTTTTAGTATTAATCCTAACCCTTCATATTCTTCTATATACATATTTTGTTGGACTTTATTTATTTATTTATTTATTTATTTTGAGATCAATGAACTTTTAGAATGAATATCAACATTTGTTTTTCTAACTTATTTATTGATAGTAAATATTATGACTAGTGTGGGAAAAGCACCGAGAAGGGGATTTCTGGACCTTGTCCTCGTTTCCTACCAAGCAACGATAATAATTTTTCTTTTTCTAAAAATTAATATTTACTCTTTCTCCCAAAATTATATTATAAAACATGTTATAAGCATTAATAACATTTTTAATCCAAAATTAGTGTATTTGTTTTTCTTTTTTTTGAAAATTCAAATTCTACATCTTAAGTTGGACTCAAATATTAAATTATCACTAAATTATATTTGTAACTACGCATCCCCATTCGAACTCTACATCCATGCATGGAGGGAGGGATTCCTAGTAGGGGCATGTGCCCCCACTAGGAAAAATTAAAAAAAAAAGTTTATATAGTTACTAAACATATTGTCTTTTAAAATTATTCGTGACCTCATTAATTGTCATTCAGATTTTAATTCTCTATATTAAAAAAGATATTTTTGATATTATTGACAATAAAATTAATATGTAGAGATATCAAAAAATAAGAACTCGTCGAAAATAATTATAATATTTTGTTTATTTAATAAACATTTCATTATGAAAAAGTGTGGGAAATTTTATTTAATTTTATGTTATTAATTATAATTTATGTTTTTAGTTATGTCCTTATTAAATTTAAAATCTGACTTCATTCTGTTTCATTCTGTTTATATCTGAAGATGAAATCAAGTATTAAATTACCATTACCCTAATCTAGTAGTCTTTTCTTACTCTCTCTAATATATATTCAAGTACTCAAAAAGCAGTGTGTACAAAAAACGAAATACAAGAAAATACGACTACCAAGCCAAGAACTTTCCACAAATCTATTAAAAGTAGTCCCCCACAACCACGCTCAACGACAAGACCGACCACCATAACCAAACCTAACCCAAAAACAAAAAAACCGGTTACTTTCCAAACGCTGACATATCGTTTTCCTCTGCTTCTCCCCTTCCGACTTTTTCATGGTTGGTAAGTAACCAAGCACGAGATCACTGCATCGATTCCAATTTCTTCACCGAAAAATTTCTTATTTCGCAATTCAACTAATCGCGTTTACTTCTCTCTCTTCTTTCTCTCTCTTTTGAGTACAGAGCCGTACGGCAATCGAATTCACCATCGCTGGCGGTTTGATGCGTTTATGGGGCTTTTATCCTCTCTCTGTGCCTGCTTGGAGTCCCTCAGTCCCTGCCGCTCCGCCGCCGCTGCCGCCGCCGGCGACGACGCCGACGAAGTTCTCGACGCTTTTGACCTCTTCTTTGACCTCAACTCTCTGCAGATCGCCACCAATTTCTTCTCCGAGCTCAACAAGCTCGGCCATGGTGGCTTCGGACCCGTTTACAAGGTTTGTTTTGTAATTTCAGATGTCAGTACAATATTGTGTTCTACTTTTGTGCTGTATGTTTTGATTTTCCGGCTGATTGGATGGTGAATGACAAAACTGACCTTGTTAATAAGCTCTAATTACCGAAATTCTTTTTAATAGCTTGTTTGGAGTACCGTTCAATCCAATTTGAATCACAATTTTTTTGTCATTCCCAAAAATTCACAATTACTATTATAATTTTATATCTCAAATTTTTAAAATTCACAATTTTAAATATACAAATCCAAATGGAATATTTTGAAACAAGCTCCGTATTGATTTTTTTTTTCCTGAAAATATTTTAAGTTTTTATACTTTTTAATTACAACAATTCAAACGCCTGGTTAAATATACAACTCGATTCCAACTTGCGCACCAAATGCATGCTAAGCCTGTACTTTCATTAGGTGTTGGGTTTTGATTGGTTGAGTGGAGGAACATTGTGTTAATTTTTTTTAAAGGGTTAATCTCATATTTAATCCCCAAATCATAGATTGAATCCCGTTTTGGTCCCTGATTTTTTTTTTCGGCCTAACCGCTAACATCAAGATGGAAAAAATGCAAGATTTGCTTCTTAACATTTATTTTATAATGTGGTTGCATGTATAGCTCAGCGATAATATATGTCACTTCATACCGTAAAGTGAAGAGTTTGAATCCCACATCCAAAGTTAAAAAAAAAACCACCTCATTTCCAATCGAGATTTGGATGGTTAATAGATAAGATGACTAATTTGCGACAACTTAATAGATTTTTGGACTAGTTCTGTCTAAATTCTAGTTATCGGCATTAGAGGCACTCTATAATACTTCCTTAAATTCAGAGTTAATTGTCAATTCAAAAGTTTAGGAGAAAAAAACACAAATTAACGCAATAAAATAAAACATTTGTTGATTTTCTTTTTGAAATGTCCAGAGTTGTTGATTTTGAGGAGGCATAGGCACGTTCAGATGCAAAAATTCGGATCCAAAGTGGTTCGCTTAGGCCGTGTTGTTATTATGGTTATCATATTGACTTGTTCATCACATGATATTTAGGATGCTGGTGGGTGGCTTAAGGACATAGCTTCCATGGCCGTCTCGAGTATTATTAAAATGGCTATAAGAAAATGTTGCCTAGGCTGAGGTCCACGTACACTAAGAATGCCCATGCTTCCAAAACTGTGACTTCTTCTGAACTTTATTAATTTATGCTTAAACTAGTTGGAAGCCAATGTGCTTATTATGCACAACTTGTATAAGAGCTACATATCATGATTAAACAAAGACCTTGAAAAAAAAAATGTATGTTAAGCTCCTCGAATACTTTATGGCCCTTTTCAGCTACAGTGGCATTGTTAAAAACTAAAAATAAGTGATGTTATGGATAACTTTTTCATTCAAAAATGATTGAAAGTGCTGTTTCCTCAATTTTTCGATCTTATTATTGGGTTTCAACTTCATCCTTGCTTAACATGATTACATGCTAACAAGGATAGTTGTTGTCTCGGTTCTGCATGTTGATAGCTGAAAGAAGTTATTTTTCAGATAAGTCATTATCTCCAAATAAATAGCTGCATGATTAATTTTTATTCATTTTATGTCCCAAAAGTTGGGTTTGATTGAGATTCATCAGATGGACAATGGTTATGTGGAAAAGTATAGTGATTTTGCTACTTTGGACTATTTTATGGAAAGCGTACAACAATTAAATAGTCGATATGGATGGAAAGAAAATTTAGAATTTTCGGGGAGCGGGAGATGGAGAGGATGGATCGTTCGAAGAAGTGAAGTTTTGAGCTTTTTGTGGGATTCGGAAAATAGTCCATAAGGCTTCCTTTTTACTAAAATTCAAAGTTCCCATATGAAGAGGCAATTGTTTCTCAGAGTATCTCAAGCCTTTTTGACAAATGAAACCGTATAATCCTACATTCCTTGAGAGAGAGTGTGCTGTGTTTCTATACTTCTTTTTGGTGCAATTGACTAATGATGTAGACAAAACTTCTCTCTCTCTCTCTCTTATATTTGTGTATATATTTTTGAATGTGTTCTGAATACCGTGCCGATTTTATTCAGGGGTTGTTGCCGAATGGTCAAGAAATAGCTGTGAAGAAGCTATCTCTAATTCAAGACAGGGAGTAAGAGAATTCACTAACGAGGTGAAACTTTTACTGAGAAGTCAGCACAAGAACTTGGTAACATTATTGGGATGTTGTATCGAAGGACCAGAGAAGATGCTTGTCTACGAGTATTTGCCAAACAAAAGCCTTGATTACTTTCTTTTTGGTAAGTAGCTCGTACGAGGAATTTTTACATGCTGATGCACAGACCGCTAATGAAATTTTATATGGCATGTTAGAATTTTTTTTTAAAGTAGGAGTTTAGAGGGTTTTGGTTTCCTTAAGGTGGGCTGATAAGTGGTGAAAATTTTCAGATAAAGGGAAGTCTGCATCATTGGATTGGACAACACGGTTTCGGATTGTTATGGGTGTAGCTAGAGGTCTTCTATATCTGCACGAGGAGGCTCCAGAGAGGATAATCCATAGAGACATTAAAGCAAGTAACATATTGTTGGATGAAAAGCTCAATCCGAAGATCTCTGACTTCGGCTTGGCGAGACTTTTTCCGGGTGATGACACCCATGTAGATACATTTAGGATTTCTGGTACTCAGTAAGTTGTTTCTTCTTCAGCTCGCATAATTCTTTTTTTCTTGATCTAAAACAGTCCAAAGCTTTTGTAACTACGTCTCTTCTAGTATTGCTTTTGTTCATCTACAATATTTTTATGTGCAGCGGTTACATGGCCCCCGAGTATGCAATGCGTGGATATTTATCTGTTAAGACCGATGTTTTCAGCTTTGGGGTCCTGGTGTTAGAGATTGTCAGTGGAAGAAAGAATCACGATAGACAACTATCCGGAGAAAAAGTGGACCTATTGAGCTATGTAAGTTACTGTAACTTATGCGAATATTTACTCATTGTTTGATTGTGACAACATGTTTGACACTTTTATTTATTTATTTTTTCAATTGGTCACGATGTTCTGTGAAAATGCTTTCCTTAAAGTTATTTTCCGTCTTACTTACACAGTCGTGGATGCTATATCAAGGAGGGAAAGCATTGGAATTGCTCGACCCGAGCCTTACCAAATGCAACCGCGACGAGGCAGCAATGTGCATTCAGCTGGGATTGTTATGCTGTCAGGGGAATGTCGTAGATCGGCCTGACATGAACTCTGTTCATCTAATGCTCTCGAGCGACTCGTTTACCTTGCCAAGACCAAGTAAACCCGGAATCCAAGGCCGTGTAGGGCGTTGGACAACAACGTCTACCTCGGCTTTGACTAATACTAACGCTAGTAGTGATCGATATAGTGGTGGTACAAGGGCTTCGGCTAGTGGTAGCATAATTGCTGAGGAATATTCTAGAAACTCTATTTCTGTTTCTTCTATTGATGAAGGTAGATGACCTCCAGGTATAGTTTGTAAAGTTTGGAAAGCTCAGTTTCTGGTCTGTAAATCTTTATATATATAGTCTTCAAGCAAAAAAAAAAAAAAAAAAAAGAGCATTTTTTTTAATATGAAAACACTTTTATTTAATTCGTTTCGTCCGTCGGAAATTGTTTCCTGCACTGGTGAATTTGATTAGATGAGCCAGGGAAAATTTTTTGTAGATGTTGGTGTGTACATGATCAGATATTAATAAAATCTTCATAGGATGGTTCAGGATGTTTTTGAAAGTTTATGGTATTGAAAATATCTTTTTAATTTGTTGATATTCAGGTTATACCATGGAAATTATCTTTTTATTTTTATTTTTTGGCCTTCTGTATTTTTCGTGTTAATTGTGTTTTATTATCCTGTAAATTTAAAAATGCATTTCAAAGTGACCCAAAACAAGAATGGGTTAGATTTTTTTTTTTTTTAACAAAATTTGCTGCCCTGTATAAGTTTAAAGAGTATTTTCTCAAAACAAAATTTTGAACGCTCAAATGCCCTTGTTCACTTTTTTTTTTTTTTTTTTTTTTAATAATCCAATTGAAATTGTTTTATGTCCCGTGAATAGATAAGACCGAAAACAAATAAAATTTTTTGCCATTGCCTAGAGGTATTTATGGACAGACACATCCTCATAAAATTGTTCATGCTGTTTATTATTTTACATTTTTTTTTAATTTTTTAATCAAATTATATGTTGTTTGTTAAGGTTTGAAGTTCCAATCACTTTATTTGTTAGTTGCAGTTGTACACACTATACAGTAGCATTGAGGGCGACTTACTCTATCATACATGTATAAAATTACAAACTGTTGTTTAGCAATAATTTCTTAACCCAAAAAAAAAAGAAAAAAGAAAGAACTAACTACACGTGTTTATTTTTAGGACCGTTAGTTTTCTTAATGATATTATGTAAATGTTTACTTTTGAAGAAAAAAGCGTTTATAAAATTTATTTTGTCCTTTCATTTATATTGAACATAATTTCTCATTTGTTCTAATTTTTTTATTTTTATTTTTTGGTTTTTTTATTTTTATTTTTTTATGTGCTGATGATCTCCACAAATTTATGTAAAAGAACCCAGGGATTAACCAGCTTTGGGCCCTAGCTCATCGGTTTGGTTGCATGAGAATGTTAATTTATTATTATTATTATTATTATTTATTATTTTTCAAACGTCTTGCAGAAGGTCGGCCTTGATTAGAGCAAAATGTCTTGCATATTACGTGAAAGGCAAAACTCAGCAGAAAAAATTAGTTAAATAAACTCTAAAAAATGAACCGATGTGGAAATGACAGCAAAAGTTGTTGGAAACAGTGGATTACCTTCGGAAGACCAACGTCAAAATATAGTAGGACGGTACCAAAGTCTACTTTAATAGTTAATTCTATTTATTTTCAATTAAAAAGTTTATTAACTTTAAATGATTTGTTTATATTAATATGCCAGATTTTATGTACAATGACTTGTATTTTTATGAAACTACCTTAATTTTGTTTGTTTTTAATTTTATCTCGAGAGGTAATACGAAATGATTTAAAAAAAAAAAACATATGAGTCCTTTTATGGTATGACTTATATACTTTTTAATTTTTGGATTAATTTTTTAACTATCTGATATACTGAATATCCATTTTGAAATTAATTCTATGTCGTATAGAATTGTGTCGATTATAGATGAGACTATAAGCTTAATACAATAATTAAAACAATTAGTTCCATCTCATAATACAGAATATGAGGTCTTACTATAAAAAAAATATTTTAATGAATGTTAGTTTTGTGAAGGTAAAGAAGAGTGACCTCTTTCTTAAATATGAACTATCAATAATTAATTAGTTAGTATAATGTCAATCATTGATTAAAATGTATTATATGTTTTTTTCGGATTAATCACTCGTTGTTAACATTTTCATTGGTCATTTTCTTAAAAGAAAAAATTTTGGAATTTTTAATAAAAATAAGATAAAAAAAAGTGAGTGATTAATAATTGTTATATTAGATTTAAATCTAAAAAAAAGGGTGTGGTTGTGGTAGAGACCCTCTGAGGGTCACTACGGTAGAGCCTTTTTTTGGACCGTTAAGATTTAATCGAACGGTTAAATGTTGATGGTGTACGATATTTATCATACACCTAACTCACACAATAATTCCCACCTAAACTCTTCTCCATCGCCGGCGATCTTCCCACGCCGCGACGGACGCGGTGACCAACTCTGACCACCTCCGGCCCCAGCCCTGGACGCAGGCCGTCCCGCCGGACCCATTTTCTCTCTCTTCCCTTTCTCTCGCTTCTCTCTTTCTTCCCCTCTCTCTCTTTCCTTTTCTCTATCTTCCCCTCCCTCCCGCCGGTCCCCACCCCCGGCCCACCCTCCCCCGCACCACCCTCCCGACGACCCCCCATCTCTCTTCCCCTTTCTCTCTCTTCTCTTCTCTCTCTTTCTTCCCCTCTCTCTCTCTTCCCTCCCTCCCGCCGGCCCCCACCCCGGCCTCCCCCCACCCCGGTCGCCACCCTCCCCCGCCGGCACCCCCCCGACGACCCCCCTCTCTCTTCCTCTTCTCTCTCTTATCTTCTCTCCCTCTCTTCCCCACTCTCTCTCTTCCCCTCCCTCCCGTCGGCCCCTACCCCCGGCCCCCAGCCAAACCCGGCCCCCAGCCAGCCCCCAGCCCCGCCCCCCTCCCCCGGCCTCCCCCACCCCCGACGACCCCCCTCCCCCCGGCCGCCACCCTCCCCGGCCCCCCTTCTCTTCTTTCTCACGATTTCGCGATTTCGAGAGAAATAAGAGAAGGGGGGGCCGGGGGGGGGGGGGGGGTGCTGCCGGGGGAGGGTGGCGGCCGGGGGTGGGGGGAGGTCGGGGGTGGGGGCCAGCGGGAGGAGGGGAAGAGAGAGAAATGAGGTCGCTGGCGGCGACTGCCGGCGTCCGGGGCTAGGGGCCGGAGGTGGCCGGAGTTGGGTCGTCGCGTCGGGGATGAGTCGTCGGCATCCGTCGCCGGTGCGGGAAGATTGCGAGCGCGGAGAAAGTTTAGGTGGAATGATTGTGTGAGGTTAGGTGTATGATAAATATCATATATAATCAATATTTGAATCGTTCGATAAATCTTAACGGTCAAAAAAAACTCTATCGGTAGCGATCCTCAGAGGGCTCTATCACATGTTTATCCAAAAATGTGTTTTTAAATATAATAAATAAATAGAGTGTTAATGGACCTACACGTGTAGAAAATTGGAGGCCGTTGAGAGGAAAAAACCGGCTTCGTGAGTGTCCTGTCAAAGTTGTCACAGATCACATTAACTTTCATCTACCAACATTTGGGACCCATATACTTGAATTGCTTTGAAGTCAAATTCTCAAATAAAATAATTAACCAAGGACGCTATCATATTCATCACTCTTTTCCCTAGAGACATGGATTCTCTTTCCTAGTCCTACTCTTTTTTACTATTTATATATATACATACACACATATTTATATTTGTAGAGACGAGATACACACTTTTTTCCCCATTTCTGGGCTCAACAAGAAAGTAGCAAAAGAGACAGAGAGATGAGACCCAACTGGGAGCTCAGGCACTGCTGCAACCATGAACAAGTCGTCTTTCTTATCACTGTCTCTGTCTGCACTGTCGTCATTCTCGCTGTAAATCTACACTTTCTTCTCTTATTCCCAGATGGGTTTTTCTCAATCTTCGATTTTATTCAATTTTTTCATTTTAATTTTTATTGGTTTATACGTTGTTTGCATTGGTTTGATCTGGGTGGAGTTTAGTTTTTTCTGTAGTAGTTGAGCAAAGTTTTGGGATGACCAAACTATGAAATTGGTCCTGCTATATACAGGGGCTTTTTTTTTTTTTTTTTTTTTTTTTTTTTTTTTCCTTGTCTTCTTTTTTCTTGATTTTGTATCCGGATGGATATATACGGTAATAGTAACTTTTTATTTTAAAACTCGTAACAATTTGTTGGTTGTATCTAATTTTTTATTTAAAATTTTATAAAATGATATTATTTAAATATTGATATAAATAATAAATATTATTAAAAATATTATATTAAAATCATTTAATTTATATAATATGACCAAAAAAGGGTAAAAAAAAATTTAGGGGTATTTGGTGGATAAGTTGAGTTTTAGTTAAGTTGAGATTTTTAAATTTAAATATAATTTTTGTTGATTTAAAAAAAAAGATAAAAAAATTTATCAAAAAAAATAAAAAACATGATGAAAAAAAATAAGATTTAATTTAAAATAAGTGATGAAAAAAATTACAAAAAAGGGCCCTTAAAACACCGTTTTGTAAGTGTGCCACATAGCAGCCCCTCGGAAATATCAATATCCGGTTGTATTAATTAACTGGGTTCTTTCTTTTTGCCTACCATGAGTAGTTTAGATGAAGTTTCCAAGTTTGTAGATAGCTTCGTACATTCTTATTTGCTATTGTTTCTGTTGTGAAAGCATCGAAATTTACTGATTCAATAGGGTGAAACATCTGTCTATTTTCGTGGGGCTTTTATTTTTTGTTCGTACGTGTCTGATCTTATTGTGGATGTAAATATGATTTTCTTCAGCTTTTGCTTTTCTGTATAAAACATGTCTATGAGACTTAGAAGTTAATTCTTGCAGCTGTGGCGAACAATATTACTGCGGCCGTTCAAACTTGTCACAGTTTTTCTTCATGAGGCAAGCCATGCTATTGCCTGTAAACTTACATGTGGCAAAGTAAGAAGGTTTTCTCTTTTTCCATTTTTCAGCATTCGAAAACAACTTCGTTGGTATAGAAATAGCCGTCTTTCATTAGGCTTGGCAAAATTGTACTCAGTAAATGACATAAAACATGGCGTTTTTTTTCTTCTTTGGCTAATGTTGGGATATATGAAACGGCCTCAGATGTACTAAATTATCCAGCAGATGCGCTCTCTTTACATATTGCAATAGAATGAATGCCTCCTATACATCCAGATTAACACCCTTTTTTTTTTTTTTTCTTTGGCTTTTGAAACTTATAATTTCCCATATGTTTTTCTTGATTATTTAGAGCTTGTGAAAAAAGAAGGTACCATCAGTTCCTGTTTTGTCAAATGGGAGCCGAGGATTTATCGATGCATTAGCATTTGAGGGTCTTCTTAATCCTTGGTGTGTGGGGATTGTATAAAATGAGCAAAATGCACAATCTACATTGTCTAATGATTTGGAAATTTATCAACTTGCGTCGAGGTTTCGACACTCTAATATAGGATTTCTCTTCAGTACTCGGACAATCACCTTGGTCAACCGGGTGACGAATGCTAAGCAATGTGGTGTTCTGTTCTTAGTACATCTCTCATTTGACTAATTCAGGTGCTCTGATTCATAATATTGCAGGTGGAAGGAATTCAGGTTCATGCTGACGAAGGTGGAACAACGCAAACACGTGGTGGCGTATACTGGTTGATCTTGCCCGCTGGATGTAAATTCTTCTCTCCTTAACCGTATTTATATCTTGTTCATTCATTTATTGCTCTTACGCGATAGGAAAGCCAAAGTCCATGCTTGGATCCGCCGTTATATAATTCTCATATTTTCTTGTGCAGATCTTGGTTCATCCTTTTGGGGCATGCTCTTGATACTTGCATCCACAAATCTTCTTACTGCAAGAATTGCTGCCGGATGTTTTCTTGCTGCTCTAGTTATTGTACTTTTTGTTGCTAAGAATGTAAGTTCTTGTTAAATTTTCTTTTCCCTGTTTTGATCGACCATTTATGCGTGTTGACTTGCATTTTACAAAGCATTCGGATGTGTGACACTTACTCTTTCACCCCCGAAACCCTTAGGATTACCACTGCTTAGCTTTTGGTTTGAATCTTAAATCACATAAATGTTTCATTCATTTCAATGAAAGCAATAATTTATTACCCCAAATAAATCGGAAACATTAGCCAATGATGAGGTATCTTGAATCAGTATTATATATCTGATATGAGTTTTTATTTTCCTTAAGAAAAGCATAATTTGTTATACTGGCCATTATATGACTATGATCCTGGTTTTTCGTTACTTTTTCTACTCTTAGTAATAATCCTTATACTGTTACGTTTGTATCGTTTTTCTTTTCTTTTCTGTGTTGTTTTGCTGAATAAATTGTGTACAGTGGACGCTTCGAGGACTTTGTATAGGTATGTATTTCATATGTGCGTCAATCCACTTTTCACTGGCCGACAAAGGATGTGACTTGAGATGTTCTCATTTGCAACTGAGCAACCAGGATTTATTGTCTTCCTTGGCGTGGTCTGGATTCTGCAAGAAACGACAAAAGTTCGTATACTTCGATACATCATTCTCTTCATTGGTAAATCCAACTAATTCTTATCATTTGTACGAAAACTATCATCTGTGTATATGTTTCTTTAATTATTATTATTTTTTGATCTTATATCTGAGAGAATGAAAGAATGCTGCTTAGCATATGTTTCTTTAACTGCAGGTGTAATGAACAGCTTGTTTTCGGTTTATGGTATGAATTTGAGAATGCCCCGCTTCAATTTAAGGATCAATTTTTTCTTTCTGGTTAATAAATGGAAGACATTTGTCTGTGATGATGCAGATATTTACGATGACCTTATATCCCGTAGAGTTCACTCTAGCGACGCTGAAAAATTTGCTGAAGTGTGCCCATGCCCTTGTAACGGTGTTGGATGGGGAGTCATATGGTGAGCATTGTTGCCATCTTGAATCTGTATGCTTGTGTTCTTTGTTTTATTTCTTCTTTCACAAGTTGAACCGACATTTCTTCGAATGCAGGGGGTTGATCTCTTTCTTGTTTCTTTGTGGGGCAATGTATCTCGGTCTTGTGATTTTGTCCTGAGGTATTATCTGCTTCCGTAGTTATTTCTCTTTCGATCTTCTTATCTATTGCTTGTCTCTTCCAAAAACTGATTCTGATGAATAAAGAATAAAAATGAAGAAAATAAGTTACAGATAAACTCTCATAGCAGCATTAAAAAAAAAAAAATTGCTTACACTCTTAGTAAAAAATTGGGAAAATAATTAAACTATGCCTGCTCTAGTATACAACTGTTGGCTTATGCAGTGAAGTAATTTGGACAGATATAAAACAATGCTTCTTATGTTATTCCCATAATTTCATTAGAGTCCTTTTATTTGACTGAAACAGCAAGCATTTTATGGTACTGTTCTTCTGATAAAAGTCTTCTTCGATCTAAAATAATGACTTTGGTATGTGGGTTTTGTATTTTTTTTTTTTTTTTCTCATCTGCTCCTTTATCATGTGGTAAACTTCTTCTAAGAATCCCTGATATCTTTCTAATTCCAAGCAGGGCTTTTGATTTATAGTTTAAACCGTTGCCAAGAAGCCGAGTCGAACTTGCCTCGGTTTGATGCAGGGTGTAGATTGCTGCCATGTTGATTCATTACCGCGATTTTCTGATCAAGTTACTCCCAACACTTAAAAAAATTTTTTTTTTTTCCCACCATTGTGGTATCCATTTATCTGATTTGTTGCATAAGTCGAGAAAAATTGGCCTTAGTAAATTTTTACCCTATCTGTTCATGATGTTGAACATTTTTTAAAGTTCAAACTTCATCTAATTTTTTCAACTTAAGATTTGTTCAATTATAGGGCCAATTTTTCTTTTCTCAACTGCTGATATCAAGTGTGATAAATTTGGGTACCATCTGATGGAAGTGTAATAAATTAAGGATGAGGTTGGGCTGTTCTCTTTCTAGTTTCTATTAGCATTTACTTAACGATTAAAAAGTAAGATGAGAATTCTAACGGACTTTCTAGTGTTTACTAAACTTTGTAAATTCATAATTCCCTCTCTTTTTTACTTATACTAGGATAGTTGGAATTTTAACAATATAAATTATTAAAAATATCGTTTTATGTAATTAAGTAATGATTAGCTAATGATATGAGAAACTTTGTGCCATTATTCTTGTCAAGGATATTTCATTAGCTTTGATATTCTCTCACTTTTAACTGAGAATCAAAACCACGTGGGCAAAGATTGTCACTTTTTTTCTCATTTCTTTTGAATGGGATAACAAAAGCTATTATTTCTACTTTTTTAAGTAAACAATAAGCACATGAGTAACTTCAACCAAAATAAATAAATAAACACACGAGTGATCAAAATGTTACAATTTTGGAAGGAAATTTAAATGCCTAGGACGTGGCATACTCTGATCGTCAAAAAAATAAAAATGTCGATCTTTTCCCTTTCAGACAAGGTCATGTACAATGTAAAAGGACATTCACAAGGTTTTATTAAATTTAGGAGATAACTTATCAAATTTAAAAATTGAAGGATAACATGTTCCTCTTCAGAAAGTTACTGACTAATGGAACAAAGATTGAGGGAACGGATTTTCTGTTATAAAATTCGCAAAATAAAGTGATTAAAGGGCTATAATTTGGAAGAATTTTTTGTAATTAATCTTAAAAATAAACAAAAAGAGGATTATTTTCATCCTTGTCTTTCACATTTTAGGGACAATAACAATTTGCCTTCTAAATTTTATCCAATCCTTAATAAAATTTTGGTTTGAAACATATGAAAAAGATGGCGATAATCTCACTAAACATATTTTGTTATAAGTCCTGTTAAAAAAAATTTGGAAAAATACCTCACGAGGGTTTAGTATGATTAATTCAAAATTCGGGAGAGTTTTTAAAATTTAAAGAAGAAAATGAAAATGAACAAGATTAATTCTTGAAAAAAAAAAGAAGAAGAAGAAGATGAAAATCCAAACACTATTGGTAAGAAAAAGGTGGTCTATTTTGATCATCAAATCTAATAGATGACCGAATTTTTTTTTTTTTAATTTAGTCTAATGTTCTTTTTTTTTTCCTTAGATTGATTGTAGTCAATTATTAATTGACATATAATCAATCTCTAATTTATCAAATTAATAATTTTATGATCAATCAAGTAAATCATTTTAAAAAAATAATATCAGTTTTTAAATTAAAATTTTTAAAAACTTTGATTATTTTTATCCAAAAATAAAAAATAAAAGGGACTATTTACTCCAAATGCTAATGGAAATGGAAAAGCTTGCATTTTGGGCTTTTGCGCAGGTCAGTTTACGCCCAAAAGCTTCCATCCCCACATCGATCAAAATCCTTCCCTCTCGAAAATCACCATTTCAAATCGCAAACTCACAGTCATATTTACAGACTCTCTGCTCACAAATTTTTGAGTTTTCCTTTTAAAGGCTGGGGTACTTAATCGGCGCTAGGGTTTCATATCCTTCCGTTTTTAACCCAAGAAGCTTTCACAAGTTACCACGCCACAAACGAGAACGATGAAACCCAGATGCGGACCCGAGCCCCCCCGGTGAAGCTCCTATCTTCTCTCTCTTTACCCTTTTCAGAACCCATTTTTGTTCTTATTCCGAAGCTCCTTTTTCGATCAGAAAGATCAAAAAACGATGTAGATTTGGAAAACTTGATTTACATGAAGCTCTGGGTTACTTTAATTTCATGATTCGGATGCGACCCTTGCCTTCTATTCGGGTTTTTAACCATTTCTTTGTGGCACTCTCCAAAGCGAATCATCTCTCTGCTGTTGTTTCTATGTACAGAGAAATGGCGGGTTTCGGCTGTGTCGATTTCCGGCCAAATGTCTGTACATGACCATTGTGATAAAATGTCTATGCCGTTTGAAGAAGCTGGATTTGGGTTTCTCCGTTTTGGCAACTATGTTTAAGTATGGCCATAACCCGGATGCTTTTGCGCTTAATACTCTGCTTCACGGGCTTTGCGCGGATGGGTTGCTAGCTGCGGCGGGGGAGTTGTTTTTGGACATGGTGGCAAATGAAAAGCCGTGTAATGGATATACTTATGGTATCTTGCTCGATGCGTTTTGTAAGGCCGGAGAAACTTGCAGGGCACTTGAGGTAATGGGGTTTATGTATGGCGATCATAGGATTAGACCCGTTGTTGGTTGTTGCAATCGGATTATTCGTAGTCTTTGCAAAGAAGGACGAGCGGACAAGGCCTTGAGCTTGTTTGAAGATATGATCAGCCTTGATTTGTACCAAATGTCGTGACTTTACTTCTTTGATTCACGGGTTATGCCGGGGTGGTCGTTGGAAAGAAGCAATGAAATTTTTAGAAATCATGGTTGTGTGGGGAGTCCCTCCGAATATTGTTGTATACACCTCGATATTGGACGCTATGTGCAAGGAAGAGAGAGTTGATAAGGCTCTTGATCTCCTGAAGGCAATGAATAATAGTGGAATAAAGCCGAATGTCATAACATACACTTCCTTAATTGGTGGATTTTGTCGTTTGGGTCAATGGGTAAAGCCGTCCGTTTGTTAGATCAAATGAAAAATGAAGGTGTTCCAGCAAATGTTTTTACCTTCACCACCATCGTGGACGCTCTTTGCAAGAAAAAAAGGATGAAGGAAGCCTTTGACGTGTTTCATCTCATGATTCAGAGAGGCGTAAGGCCAAATATTGTCACTTATAGTACACTGCTTTATGGATTAAGCCATTTGGGTCAGTGGCAAGAAGTTACGAGGTTGTTCGATGAAATGGGGAGGGTGAACATATCTCCTGATATAATAGCTTTAAATGGAGTTTTGGATGCTTTTTGTAAAGAAGGTGTGATGGACAAAGCCGAAAAATTGCTTGATCGAATGATTCGACATGGTCCCAAGCCTAATACTATTACCTACACAACATTGATCAAGGGGTATTGTCTACTCGGGGAAATGGATGAGGCGAAAAAGGTTTTTGAACAAATGGAATCAATGGGCGTTCGACCTAATATTATTTCGTATAACACTTTGATCATTGGTTATATAAAGGTCAACAGAATTAATATTGCTCTCACGCTTCTTGAAGATGTGATCCAAAAAGGGTTGGTTCCTAATGATGTAACCGCAGCATTTTGAAAAACATTCGAGCTAGAAGGATTACTTCGTTTGTATGATCAGTCTCTGTAAGGTGCGATAAAGTATCGATCAAAGTGCCGTGAGCTTCTTTGGAGAGACCGGGGTCAAATCAATTGCAGAATTGACATTCTTTCAGTTGCAGAATTCCACTACGGCGAAAGAGAGATTGTTGAAACAATCTTAACAAATTTATATTTCTAGCAGTCAACTGAAATACTTGCTTACTCAGAAGGGCGCAATGAAGCTAACACTCGTGAAGTTGTATATTATTCCATTGTGATTCAAACTCCCCTGTTTGAGATGACAAACCGATTTAATCCATTTTTTTGGACAGCTGACGACATCCGGAGGAAAAACGTTAAGTATATCTTCCGAACGGAAGTAGTCTGACAATTCTGTTGAAACTACAGGCAAATAAGCTTCTACATCTAATTGTGGTATGAATTGCACTTTTCATTCTGTGTTTGACAGTACCGTATTTCCTTGGTATTTACGTTCCATAAGAAATATAATTCTACGTTAGACTTTTCAAGGTTAAATTATTGTTAGCAAGAGATTGTACTTCCATTGAATGCATATGTTTGGAATGATGGAGTATCTTCGAAGTTGTAGTAGCCCAAAGGCTCCAGACATGGCAAGATAACAAATTTCGCGATCGGACAAAGCAAAAGCAGGTAGTTTGTGCTAATGCTCCTTGCATGAGATCGCAGAACCTTGGTGTGCCCTGTCTAATCTTGAACTCATGTAATAGTGCATGGAAACCATATCAATATATATATATATATATATATATATGCGTTTTTAATTAACTCCAGTTCAACATTCTGATGCAGGGGAGTTTCACCTTGCCATGCATATCAAACAATTTCCAAGTCACTTAAAGGCTACACTAGGTAAAGGTTTGTTTTTTCAAGAGGAATGAACATCTCGTGGAATCTAAGATTGATGCAGATTGAACAAGCTCAATCACTGATCGGAGAGCCACCATGGTTAGTGTACCTTCGTAGGTAGTTAACCAGAACATGACGTCGAGGAGTATGAAACAATCTGTTGTTGCACGACCGAGTGCCGATGCTGAGTTTTGTGCAAATGGCTTAGGAATATGCGAAGTCTTGTGGATTAAAGTACGCTTGAATTGACAGAAAACATACCAAAGATTCTCGGCCTCGTTCGTTCATTTGGTTTTTTTACATGAGTTTACCTTCCTTATTCTCAGGGGTGGTCTTTGATTTTGTCAAACCAGCTCTCATCTCAAGAAAACGATTCCGATTACAGATTTCGGGTGAAGAATTTCTTGCAGTTTTCAGGAAAGGTGATAAACTCTTAACCAGTTCATAAACTACATTTCATGATTCCTAGGTCATGGTATAGACAAGTCTCATCTTGATTGAATAATATTGGCCTTTTAAATGAATAACATCCTTCTTGACAAACTTCTCTGGAGATTGGAATCAATCACAAGCAGATCAAGCTTCGACCTTTCAATTCCACTTCACAATCTCTCGTAATCGAGTTTCTCCGACTGCAAGAACAGACGAGAAATGTCACTAAACAGCTTCATTTCGCTAGAATGAGCTCAAACAGGACCCGATTTTCGTTTTAGAGCTAAAACTATTTTTAGGGACTAGCTCGTGATTGGCATCCTTACATCATTAGCAATTTTTGCCAGCCAATAAAACTAGGGCACCGCCCTTTCCGTACCGGTTGAATTGCTCAATGTTTTTTCAGATGTTGGATGATGGTAAGAAAAGACAGACAATTGATTTTTTTTTTTTTTATTGTTCAGGTCATGCCTGATTAAAGTAGCTCAAACTTCATAAAACATGTCTTTTTTTTTTTTTCATCAACCAATGCCTGATAAATTACTTATAAGGAGGAAAAGACTAGTGTAATTCTAGCATAAAATAAGCAGTTAAAGTAGAGTACCTTAATAAGCATATCGGTTGGAAGCCAAGCCGGTGCTGTCGGAATCCCAACCCATGCTACCTATATATCAATAACGTCTCAGCAAATTCACCGTCGACTTTCTTTCGCATTCACAAAATCATAAGAACAAAAGGAGTCACTTACCAGTGCATGCTCGCCTGTTTCGAAAATGCGTAAATCCAAGACCTGAGAATGTTTCCATGTAAGTCACTCACAAATCTTGAATAAAACCTGGACCAAGAAATTTTGCCGTTCTACTGATCGATGCTATTCGACATCGTTTCATGACTTGTATGAGAAGGACGAAAGATTTACCTCGCCGCGGTCTTCATAGATGTAGTCCAAGCCTTTGTAGTAAGGAGGGTGACCAACAGATAGATACTGCAGTTTGTATCAATATCTCAGTATTCCAAGCAAACGAAAGCACTGCAAATAAATCATTGTATCAAAGTACAATGTTTGTATTACCACAAATGAATTACATCACACTGAGTGAAAACCTCTCTGTTTTGAGGGACTCTCCATATATTTTATACAAGGATCAACGTTTTGAAGACATTTGTAAGTTTCAGTAAGAGCAGTGTCAGGAATCTAATTTTTCGATAACAACTCACATGACAATAAATTGTCACTTTTCACAATTTTTTAATTTAATTAATGTCACAATTTATTTAATTTCTATCAATAAAAAAAATGACAGCTGAAATTTTTCTTTTTTTAATATTAATTAGTTGAGGCAGAGACGGAAGGAATAAAGGCCCAGAGGGGGGTTAAACACCCTCAACTTTTCTTTTCTTTTCTTTTCTTTTCTTTTTTTAAGATGGCCTATAATTTTGTATACGAATTCATAATATGCCTGTTAAAAAAATAAAAAAGGGTTTGATCATACTGAACCTTAAATACTGATTATATTGTTACTAGCTCCTTTTATATATATATATATATATTTCTAATTTCGTCATTGCACTTACATTTACACTATTCAGATACTTTTCTTTATCCACCCTCACAATCTGACCTTTCTTCACTGCACAAAAGGAAAAAAAAAAAAAAAAAAACGATTATCAATAAACCATATTGAAATATCTCTTTCTGTTAAAACCAAATTTCTAAAAATCCAATAAAAAAAATTTTTCAAAGAAAAAAAAAAGGAAAAAGAAAAGAGAACTGACTCGAATAGACGGGTCTTTTGGGAAGCTTAGAAGGAGCAGGTTTAGGAGGGGAAGAAGGTTGAGCATTGGAGGAGTCTTGGGGTTTGGGTTCTGAGGTGGTCTTGTCCTTGTCTGGCTCTGCAGATTTTACTGCTCTAATTGACAGAAAACCAATTGGGTTTCTTCTCGAAGTTTGTGAAAAGTGAGAAAATCTTGGAAAGAGCTCTGTGATAAAGTTGCAGAGAAGGCCATGGGTAGAAGAGAGAGTCCTTGAGAGCAGCTGAGTCTTGCTCTACTCTTCTAATAATATGTGCAGATAAGGCGATAGAGTAAAACTAAAGCGACCGAGAAGTCCTAATTTTGCACCATTCATCATTTGCCATCCGCTACAAAACAGGCCCACAAGACACGTGGCACCATCTTCCACAAAACAGTCCCACAAGAATAAGATAACGAGAATCGAATCACGGTTGACAAAGGAGAGAAACGTAGTAAAGACACCCACTCGTGTCAACGATAAAAAAGATAAACTTAATAAAAACACCCATTTGTGTCAACCCATCCACCCAACATGGGTATACTCTGTTTTTTTTATTTCATGTGTATAAAATAATTATATATATATATATATTTTTTTTTTTTTAAGTTCAGATGACCTATATCATCACACTAGGAATATGGTCATTTAATTTCAAACCTCACGTCTGTTTGTTTTCTTTTTTCTTTTGCTCTTTTTTTAAGCATTAAAAATATGTCATCAGAGAACAAAGATTATAAAACTCTTTTCCATGTCTCCTTGAAGCGAATGAAAATTTGTTTCTTCCGTAACAACAATAATTTCTCTAAAAAAATCAAAAAACATATTATGATAGGAAAGAAAAAGAAAAAGAAAAAAAAAAAAAAACAATAGTTCCTTTTTTTTTTTTTTTGCTTAAACAGTAGTTTCAATTACTTTAAAATTTATGGATTTAAACATCAACATGAAGCAGCAACGGGGGAAAAAAAAAAGTCTTAAATGGTTAAAGATGAAAAGAAAACCTAATAAATTAACTTTAACCATATGTCAACTTTGTTCTCTTATACTTCAATGTCAATTTGTGCAAACTATAACTGTAAACGTTTCATTTGAAACCAAAATATAAGTTTTGGGAAAAATACGTAATTTATTAATGTAAGAGTTTAAAAACTATACAATATTTTAAATAAAAAGAACAAAATAAACAAGCAAGCAATTAATGAAAAAGCAAGCACACAAGTAGTTGAATTATAACAAAAAGTAAAGAGATATTCTGACTTCCAGAAGAGGTAATGCATTTTTATTGAAACACTTAAATAACAAGTTTTGTTTTTCTAACATGGTGGTTTATTTTGAGGAAAAAATATGTAAAAAAAATCTGTAAAAGGAGTAATATTTTAGAAAATTGTGTGAAAATATGTCTAGGAGTTCATGTTTAAAATGTTATAAGCAACTTGAGAAACGTTGAGGGGAAAAAAGCAGAAAAAGCAAAAGTTTGAGAAGAGGGAGAGAAGCAATAGCAACTAAGTTAAATCAAATTACCCTTTTTTTTTCGTTGATGTTTTTAACAAATTACTTAATTCCTTACAAAATGATCTTAATATTGTACGTACCATGCTCAGCTTCCGGTTGCTTTTTTTTTTTTCTCCTACTTTTTTCAATTATTGTATATATATATATATATATTTTTTTTTTTTTTTGTTTCCCATTTAAACATTTTAATTAAATATGTCCCCACAAATATTTTTTCACACAATTTACAGAAATATTATTCCTACTAATTTATTTTTCTTAAGTATGTATTAAAAATAAAAAGACACTTAATCTTTAAATATTTCAATCAAAATGCATTACCTCTTTTAGAATTGAAAACATCTTTTATACTTTTTATTATTCAACTATTTGTCTGTGAGCTTGACTTTACATTAATTGCTTGCTTGTTTTCTTTAATATATATTTTTTCATACAGTTCTTTAAAATATTAATTTTAAAGCATGATTCTAATAATAATAAATTGCTCTATTGAGATCATTTTTATTAAATGTGCCCCATTTTTTTCTTTTTGAAATATAAAATTATTGTTAATATGGTTTGATCAAAACATAATGGCTTGTTTATTCAACTTTTGGATTTTTTTTTTTCAATCTTTGAAGTTCAAAACAAGCTTTTTTTTTTTTCTTTTTCTTAATTAGAAATTATGTCCGATTTAAATATTTTTTTCAGTCCTCTAAATTATTACCCTACAAGATACCTTTTTTCACCAATTGCACACTACAATAGTTTTCTCAAATTCGAAACTATTAATTGAAAATCTTATATTTACTATTTAAGTTTTATATTAAAAATTCACATTTCGGTTTTTATAACATATCTTAAATTATTTATGTCAGTCTTAGATTATTTAACACATTATAAATGGAGTTGAGTTGATTTTTTGTGCACCCAACTTTTGGAAATCATATATTTTACAGGCTATCATTATTAATAGCTGATGCATTCATAAAATTTAATATATCTTTTCTGGCTTTTGAATTGATAGTAGATTTATGTAACTCAGTATTCACCAATATATATGAAAATTTCTTTCATTCTCAAATTAGGTCCTTAATTTACTAGGGCAAACAAAAATTCATGCTATATAAAACATTTTCCTCACCTGACAAAAGAAAAAAAAAACAATATTATGAAAATAAAAGGACTATATTAAAGTCTTTTCACAACAAGAATTACCAGCACTTATATATATATATATATATATATATATATATAATCTCTCTCTTTGAGGCTTTTAAAAAATGAAAAATAGAATTTTTTTTTTTTAGCCCCATGTCAATTATTCTGCATTATATGTATTTTCGTTATGCTTATATTTGCATGAACTAAACCTACTTTTTTTATATTTAAAGTTTTTAGAGTTTTGTAAATTTTCTTTACATAACTTCTTTTACTATATTTTTATCCCTTCAATAATAAAATATTATGTTCCTTTTCAAAATTTAAAGGAAAAAAAAAACCCCAAAGTATTTGTTAACTTAAAAGCATAGAAGTTCGTAAAAAAATATATATTATAAAATAAAGGAAAAAATATTATTAAAAAAAAAAAAAAGCACGCAAGTGCTGTAGGCACTCTCACAAACTAGTAAAAATAATATAAATGTATAGAGAAAATTATCTAAATAACTATATTTTTTTATCTATTGACAAATATAACACAAACTCTCTTATCTTTACCAACGTGACACAAACTTTAATTTATTTTAGTTTAATTTTGTATAATAATGATTTAATACTATTTTTTTGTATTATATTAGTACAATACTTTCCCCATAAATAAGTAATTATTTCGTCATTAAAAAGACAAAAACATGTCTGTCGTGGTCTATATCCCCAAGAAAACTTGCATTTTCCATCGATGAGTGTTGATCGGAATCTTATTTTGCATTGTTCAGCACATCCTGCTTCATTGCTACATTCCCCACAAAGCATCCACTTGTTTGATTCTGCCGCTCAAAGCCAATCTGTCGTTAACTAATTCGTGTACACACACACACACACACACTCACACACACACATATATATATATATATAGAAAACAAATAGTAGCTACATCAATAAAAAGCCCTTTTTTCCATCGATAGGTACTGATTAACCTTATAATTTTGTAAAGTCTTGCATTAAAAGTTTTCTTTTGTACAGTAAATATCATATATGCCTAGTACACGACAATATATCAACTGATGTTAAAAAATAAAATCTAAATATATTAAAGTTCAGTCTATAGGCCATACCATCTAATTCTTAAATAGTTCTCGCAGCAGACACTAATAATATATATATATATATATATTTAAATAAATTTACTTGCCCCAACAAATTTTATAGAATTAAATACTTATACTACACAATTCTCTCCATACAAAATTAAAATTTTGTTAACTTTTCAAAAAAAAAAAAAGACAAAAACTTGAATTAGAATTTTTAGGTCCAAACGCGAGTTTATGATCTTGAGCAAAATCTAGTCTTATAACATGTTCATATAAAAATTTAAAAATTCTATAAGAAAATCGTTAGGAAAAATACCTGGCCATAAATTCCTTCTTCCTCTAATACAACTTACAACTAGTAATCGTTTTTTTCTGGCAAAAAAACTAGTAATCTTTTCTTTTTAGGGAATTTTAGAGCAATCTAACATTCACTATGTACGTGGATTCAAAAAGAGAAAATCCACTCTTTTTATTTACCTTAGTGCCTCATTAAAAAAAAAATCAAAAATCTTTTAGAGTAAAATATAATGAACTGACCTGAATGATGGACAACGATGAAGAAAATATAAAAAAAAGCATGATGTTAATGAACTTGGAATTCATAGCTATTCTCAACTCGCACTGCCTTACAAAGAAGTATATGTATATATATACATATATGTATGTGTGTGTGTATATATATATATATATATATATGCTTTCAGTGGATGCAATTCTTCTAAAAGGACCCTCCAAAAGACAATTAAACCCTTGAACGATAAATGTTTAAGACTACTTTTTTAATTTTTTTGTCTATTTAAATTCATATTCCATTGAGGAGGAAAGGTTTGGTAATGTAAAAGTCTACACTGGAACAAACCGCATATCAGAGCGTTGCTCTTTCATCGCGTAGAAGTTTTTTTTTTTTTTTTTTTTTTTTTTGGGTCGTTACACAACTAAAATCATTGAACCTCGTACTAAACACATTTAAAAGAAAAAAAGAAAAAAAAATTTGTTGGCCATATAAAACAACGTTTTGACATTAGCAATTAAATACTAATTGGAAGTGATTGGTTTCAAATTTTGTCCCTTTGATTTCCCTTCCCGATCGAGTACAAACCACCTCTCCATTTTAGCTATGACTTATGTTTAAATTACCCTCATGTATAAAATAATTATCTTTTCTCTTTTAAAATTAATTAATAGAAATACTTCTTTTTCAAAATATGAAAGTTGTTTTTTTGCCAGAACCAAAAGGTTCAGTTTGGTTTTACAATGGATTTACTAATAATAAAAAGAAGCAGTATAGTTATGCCTAAATAAATTATTTAGGAGTAAATAATGATACTTAAAAAGTTATTGTAAAAGGCAGTAAATATATTATTTACTGGTAAATAGTGATGTTTACTTGATTTGAAAATAGCAAATTTAATATTTATTTAGTAAATACATTTCATTTTATGAATAAATCTAAATATTTATAGATAAATAAATGGACTTACTAAATAAAATAGAATAGATTTTCTAAACTAGATAAAAATTAATAAATCCAGTTACTTACGCGGAAATTTTTATACATGGGGATTTTTATATATATTTTAAGTTTCTTAACCAAGTTTTATATTTACAAGGTAATCCAATATTGTGACTTCGATAGCACACAAATATTATTATTTACCCATAAATCAAGTATTTGTAATATTAGTTTAATACTTATTTGGTAAATACATTTTATTTTACTCAATAAATCTAAATATTTACAGGTAAATAAATAGACTTACTAAGTAAAAATAAAATAGATTTACTAAAATAGGAAAAAAATATTAAATCCAGTTATTTACCAGGAAATTTTTTTTATACCTTGGGATTTTTATATATACTACTTTTAACAACGTGTCCGCTTGTTTGTGATATATCTGAAAAAAAAAAAAAAAAAAAATCTATAGAGACAAAAGAAAGGGGGGAAAATTACTAGATTGGGGCAAATTTGAGACTTTATTATTAACAGGGCATGTTAGCACAAAAAAAAAAAAAAAAAAAAAAAAAGCTTGTTTTTATATATCTGAAAAAAAAAATAAAAGTTCTATAGAGACAAAAGAAAGGGAAAAAAAATTTAGATTGGGGAAAATTTGAGACTTTTATTATTAACAGGACATGTTAGCACAAAAAAAATAAAAAAAAATAAAAAAGGTGCCAAAAATTAAGAAAATAAAAAGAAAAATGAAAGCCTAAATGTCACATCAAGCATTAAGCAAAGTTATTTGGAAATAAAATAGAAACATAAAATAAAAATAAAAAAGGTAACTAAATCAGTTAGAAAATCATCAAAATTCTTAAAAGAGTGACACATGTTAATCATTAAGGACTACACAAAAAGTGTGACAATTGGATTGGCTCTTTTTATTATGTAAAGATTATGAACTTAAAATTCATGCTATCTTCACTCGCACTGTCCTACAAAGAAGGATGATATTTATATAAATTAATATGATTTTCTTAGACACAAATCTTCAATGAAAGCTTACTCTCTGTTTGGATGGAATATCAATTTCTGAAATTGGAAATTTTTACAAAAAAAAAGTGTTTGTCTCAACTTTTTCTATCATTATCTCATTTGAAAAAAGAAAAATTATCTCATTTCAAATTACTTTGTATGATTCTTTTGGAAAAGAAAATGAATTTTTTGAAATCTTTTCACAATATACTATTCCCAACACTATATTTTTTTTTTCATTCTAAACAATTTTTGTTTTCAAAAAGAAAATTTTTTATATATCCAAACACCATCTTATCTCAAAATTAATAGACTATCTCATTTAAAATAAGAAAATTTTTTCTTTTCAGAAATGAATATGTGATCCAAACGGAGTCTTAATATACATGTATGGGTCTCATCCCTTTAACAATAAAGGTAAATAGCTAGGTTGGTCTCTAAACTTTTAATTTTGTGCAAGTTTAAAATTTTACTACAATAGTCCTTTTATGTTAATTTTTTGATGAAATCCGTTAGCGAACATCACATTTGGTCAAATTACTAACAGATTCCGTTCAAAAATTAACGGAAAAGACTATTGCAGTAATATTTTAAAGTTTAGTGATATTTCAGCTATGACGAAAACTCATAAACTAAAGTTATATAATATTAAAAGTTAGAAACTAAACGAGTAATTTGTCTTTAATAATTTACATTCATTTGTCCACGGTAAGGAGGAAAGGTTTGGCAATATAAAAAGTCTATAATGAAAAAAATCCTTAGATCGGAGGATTGCTCTTTCATTGCATAAGGGACCTTTTTTTTGTTTTTTTGTTTTTTTTTTTTTTTTTTTGGGACTGGCACTCAGATCAGGGGATTGCTCTTTCATGGCAAAAGAGGGTTTTTTTTTTTTTTTTTTTTTTTGTACTGGCACATGCTAATTACTTACCCAAACAATTTGCTAGACATATAACACAATGTTTTGACATTACGCAATTAAATACTAACTAGAAGTGATTGATCAAAAAAAAAAAAAGAAGTGATTGGTTTCAAATTCTGTCCCTTCGATTTGCCTTCCGGACTACAAACCACCTTTTGTTTTCAGCTTTAGCTTATGTTAAAAATAACTCTCATCAGTCTTATGTATCAAACTTATCGATTGTCAAGTACACCACACTACACAATAAACATTTGAGATCATATATGCATGCATACACATATAAAATCAAGAAAGCTAGAGAACACCAGAATTTGTTATTTTTGTATGCTTTTAACCATATTGTTGATGCCGAAAACGGTTCCGGCAACAACACCCAATGTAGTCGGGTCAGGACCGGCCAACCGCTCCGCCGTCGATCACCTGCGAAAGGGAAAGCACCTCGGAATGATGGGGACACCGGTGTGGTGTCTGCCGCGGGCACTCCGATGCTTAAGTCAGTTGAAGAACTGGTGAGCGAAAGGAGAGGCAGAGCTTTGGCCAAGTAAAAGTGATCGTACCTGAAATCAAGGGCATCATCCCAATTTATAGGTGTTTCGCTGGGTCAGGTGCCTGGTCCGACCCGGCTAGGGCGGCCGTCGTGGACTTCTAGGGCCTGGGCACCTCATAGGTTAGCATGGATAGGGGTACTGATCAGCTGGGGCTACCTACTCCTGACACGGCACTGTGTGGTGGATAAATGTCCATCGCTGCAGATGTCAGAATAGGTAGTGGCAGGCGACGCGACTGGTGTCAGTGGTAGGTAGGGCGGCGCAGGCAGTTATGAAGTGATGACGTTCCGTGTCAGGGAGGGTTTCCATTGGCACGGAACTGGGAGTAGGTCGGCTGATATCCTGGTCGGTCCTCCCGGCTTCCCGGGATAGGCCGAGTATGTGCGCGCACTGGAGAGAGAATTCCGAGAACCATAGGTGTGATCGGCTGGTCGGAGACTCATGTTGGCGGCTTGTCCCGCCTTCTCGGCCGGCGTAAACACCCTTCCCGCGGTGTCCGCACAGGGGACTGATTTGGCCATCAACATAAGCCCCCAGCATCTCTGGCCGGTGCCGGTTAGGGATGCTGCAAGTGCTGTCCCAACAGTGGTATGATGCGTACTCGGATACTCTGTATGGCCGGTTCAACTCGGCTACTCGGCTACTTATGACCGTACATTGTTGCCAGCTGTCATACTGACGTGGCACGATCTGCTGATGTGGCAGGACCTGCACACGTGGTATGCGTGGCGGGAAGGTGAAGCGGCAAGCTCTGTATTTTGAAGTTTGAAATTTAAATAAGTGCGGGATTGGCGGGAGACCGACACGTCGCCGTGGGAGTCGCGCCCGTTCGAATCCTCGAGCCCCCAGCTATAAATAGGAGGGATGGGGCGAGTCCTTTCCAAATTTCTGAAGAGATTCGTCGCCGAGAGCTGCCGAGAACAACCGACACGCCTCGCTGTGGAACAAGACGAGAACGTCCGAGAAGGTATAATTTTTTGCTTTACTTTTATAATGAGTAGCCCGTCAGATTCCGAGAACCCTTCCCTGTCGGGGGATGTGGATATTTCGGGGAGCTCAGGCTCGGACTCGTCCGAGACGACACCCGATAATCTGTCCGGGTTTACGGATCCCTCTACAAGTGAGCCGACCACGCCGAGCAATCTGCAACAGGAGGGGGCGGCTCGGCTGCAGGAAATCCTGCAGGTGGGTCCGGGCACCCGCCCGGACAGCCAATTCATCGAAGAGCTCGGGCAGGCCGCTACCCGCCCGTTCCGCTCCAGCAGGCGCTCCGAGCCGAGGAAAGGGGCCCTTCGGCAAGATCGGCCGGCCAGGTCAGTACGTCAGGCCGAGAAGGGTCTGAAAGCTCGTCGAGCTCGGGCCCGGCTGGGGAGCCACCGGGCGGAACCGGCCGGCTAGTCGGCCGATGCGCGTCAACGACTGTCGGGTCTATCGCCGATCCGACCAAGAGATGGAACGTCTAGCAGGGGGTTTGCCCGTCTACTCGGCGGATTATTACACTTCTGCCGTGACACCAAAGTACCTCGCCGCCCTCCGCCGAGATTTCCAGATTCCAGATGACGTTGAATTGAGGGCCCCGGGCGAGGATGATCTTCCGTCCCGAGCCCCACCAGGGTACGTCACCCTGCTGGCCGAGTACTTCCGGGCCGGGCTGCGATTGCCCCTCAACCAGTTCATGCGGCGGGTAATGGTACGGCTGAATGTGGCTCCGGCACAACTGAACGCCAACGCCTACCGCGTGTTGGTCAGTTGTTACGTCCTCTGGGCTAAGAATTACGCGGCCACAATGCCCTTCCGGGCCTTTCAGAACCTCTACAGGATGAAGTCGGCTCCTTCCTCGACGGGGTTCTATTATTTTCAGGGATTCAAGGGACGTTCATCGGCATGTGCCCGGACTCGACAAGCAATTTAAACATCTGTGGTTCTATGCCGGTGGCCGGTGGTTACACGAACGGCTTGCTCGGAATCAGCTGCCCCGTGCCGAGAGGGTCCCCACAGTTTTCAGGAGGGCTACGTGTGGACTCGGCCCCGCACATCCCTGAAGCACAGCGGGCTATGGTGGAATCGCTGTACGAGCTGGCCGAGTCCGAGCGTAGCCAGAATTGGCTGCTACGTCCGAGCAGCCTAAGTGAGTTCGGCTGGGTCGGCTCATCATCAGCTGCTGGTCAGCCGAGCACGTCTCGCGAGGTCCAGGGCATGTGACCGTCGCGCGCATGCCCGAGCCCACAGTCCACTATCGTGCTCGGACGGATGGGGCATCCGAGACGGCGTCTGAAACACCTGCCCCAGCCCCATCCGGCGACCCGTCCTCCGAGACTTGGGGTCCAAGGATCGCCGACGAGGATCTGGGCCTGGTCATCCGCGGGCTATACCCCTAAGGGTTTGCGGATAGAAGGTCGGAGACAGAGCTCAGCCGAGCACTGATAAGCTTCTTTCTCAGGTGACTGATTCTTTTCCCTTTCTTGCAGAGCCAATGGCCGACCGGCGGGGCACCAAGAGGCCAACGGATGAGGAGAGAATTGCCCGCCTTCAGAAGAAGGCAAAGATGGGCGACCGAGGCAAAGGGAGGGCCGAGACCTCTTCTGCCCCGTGTCGAGCAGGCCGCCTCCTGGAGTGGTAGTCCAGGCCCTGCGAGGAGTGCAGAAGGCCCCGACTAGTCGTCCAGCCGAGAGGTCAGAGTCCCGTCCTGCCCGTCCCGAGGAGCGACTGTCTTCGCGGCCCGATTCGCGATCCGACTCACGGCAGGATTCTCGCCCACACGCCCCGCGAGGACCGACTACCTCCTCCGCCTGCGTCCCGCGTGCGTCGAGAAGATTCTCCGGCTCACAAGGCCTTGTTTCTAAATTCTTTGGCGGACTCTCCGTCGAGGTGGCCGAGTCATCCAAGCGCTCCGACGCCGTGGAGGCTACCGGGGACTGCATCCCCAAGCTA
>CM046366.1:14350470-14371145 GCA_025413025.1 Ficus hispida | reverse complement strand
GCTCGTAGTTAACCAGATCGTGGGAATTCCAAGCAAAGGAGAGCGGATGGCGGATTACTTGAAGAAAGTGAAATCCCTTCTCGGCCAGTTTTCAAGCTATCGCTAACGAGAATCCCACGCGCCGAGAACGTCGAGGCAGACGCCCTCGCCGACTAGCCTCGGGAGCGATCTCGAAGGCACTGTCTCCTTCCCAATCCTAAAGTTGGACCGGCCGAGCACGGAGCAGGAGCAACAGGTCCTCTGTGCGAGAACACTCCGACTTGGATGGACCCAATCATCAGGTTTCTGTCGGAGTCCAAACTTCCTGACGGCCGAGAAGAAGCCGACGGGTGAAGAACTCGTCAACTCGGTACACGTTGATCAATGGGAAACTCTATCGCCGAGGGCATTCCGCACCCTACCAACGGTGCGTGGGGCCGTCTGAGGCCGAATACATCACGAAGGAGATACACAGCGGGGTCTGTGGGAACCACTCGGGGGGAAGAGCGTTGGCATTTAAATGCCTTCGACAAGGATACTACTGGCCGACCATGGGCAAAGACGCAAGGGAATTCTCCAGAAGTGCTTGAAATGCCAACAATTCGCCCACTCTATCAAGTCTCACCCCGAGAAGCTCACCTCGGTGGTGTGCGCGTGGCCATTTGCAAAATGGGCCATCGACCTGATCGGACCACTCCCCATGGCCCGATCGCAGCTTCGATATTGTATTGTAGCAATAGACTACCTCACAAGTGGGTCGAGGCGGAACCTTTGGCGCAGCAGACGGAGGCGAAGTGCACAAGCTTCCTATGGAAGAATATCATCTGCCGGTTTGGACTTCCCCACACCGTGGTCACGGACAATGGAAAACAGTTTGGGAGCAAATTCGACGCGCTCTGTGAAGAGTACGGGATCAGGAAGGTGTTCTCTTCTCCCGGGCATCCCCAGTCGAACGGGCAGGTGGAAGCCGCCAACAAAACTATCAAGGAGAATCTGAAGAAGAACCTTGAGAAGCACAAAGGGGCCTGGATCGACGAGTTGCCTCAAGTACTTTGGGCTTATCGTACCACTAAACGCGCGGCCACCGGAGAGACCCCCTTTGCGATGGCCTTTGGGGTAGAAGCCGTGATTCCAGTCGAGATCGGGCTCCCAAGCTTCAGGACCGAGAACTACGATGAGGAAGCCAACAACGATGAAATATTGCCTGAGCTTGATTTGGTGGAGAAAAGCGCGAACAAGCCCTGATTCGTACGGCGGCTCGAAATCAAGTCGTAGCCAGGTATTACAATAAGAATTCCGACCGAGGACCTTCCAGGTGGGGATCTAGTAATGAAGAGGGTGCTCGTTCAGGAGCCCGGTCTCGGGTCTTTCGGCCCAAAGTGGGACGGACCCTACGGGTCACGGAGATCGTCCGACCAGGAACATACCGGCTAGTCGACCACGAGGACAAGCCTCTTGGCCACCCGTGGAACGCCGACCACCTGAAACGCTTCTACCAGTAGTCCTAAAACTGTACTCCTTTCTTTTCAACTCGATTGAGTTCTTGTGCGGACCCAGTTCCTTAATATTATAAAATTCTTTCTGTGAATAGCAGTATTTCGCACAGGAGCGGAACCAAACTCTCGTGGTTCTCGGACCACGGAGTCAGTCCCTTGACCGGGCACTCACCAACAGGCGTGCCCGACCGGGACCAAAAATACTCCCGACCAGGACCAAAAATACTCCCGTGGTTCTCGGACCACGGAGTCAGTCCCTTGACCGGGCACTCACCAACAGGCGTGCCCGACCAGGACCAAACCAAACTCTCGTGGTTCTCGGACCACGGAGTCAGTCCCTTGACCGGGCACTCACCAACAGGCGTGCCGACCAGGACCCAAAAATACTCCGTGGTTCTCGGACCACGGAGTCAGTCCCTTGACCGGGCACTCACCAACAGGCGTGCCCGACCAGGACCAAAAATACTCCCGTGGTTCTCGGACCACGGAGTCAGTCCCTTGACCGGGCACTCACCAACAGGCGTGCCCGACCAGGACCAAACCAAACTCTCGTGGTTCTCGGACCACGGAGTCAGTCCCTTGACCGGGCACTCACCAACAGGCGTGCCCGACCAGGACCAAAAATACTCCCGTGGTTCTCGGACCACGGAGTCAGTCCCTTGACCGGGCACTCACCAACAGGCGTGCCCGACCAGGACCCAAAAATACTCTCGTGGTTCTCGGACCACGGAGTCAGTCCCTTGACCGGGCACTCACCAACAGGCGTGCCCGACCAATACACAAATCGACAACGCACCAAAGTTGTGCTCGGCTGAAACCGACCAGAACAAAGGTTGGAATTGGGCGAAACACGCCCAAACCAACCAGGGGAGAGAGGGGGCATACAAGGAAATCAAAAGCAATATTTAAATTAACCTTGTCAATATATATATTGATTGTCAAAAGGAGGGGGGTACAAATTGGGCACCCCCGAACCCAAAAAAAAAAAAAAAAAAAAATGACAGATGATGAAATGACCGCTCAGTCAAGCTGCCCGGGTAAGATGGAACCGCTGCTGGGCACGGCTGGATGAGCGTCGAGGGGGAGCGCCGCGTCCGACTGCTCGGGAGGGGCCTGCTCAGGCTGATCGGGGTCGTCGAGGACCACTACTTGTGGTTCGGGCTGCTCGGGAACCTTCGCAGCGCCGGATACTTCACCCTCTTCCGCTGCGCCCTCGATGGTCGCCTCCCCTGACTCCTCGGGTACGAAAGACCAGTCTACGTCGACCAGGGTGGGGTTGGTCGCTCGGAAACCGGCCTTCATATCCCTCATGCCCTCTTGGTACTCTGCCAAGAGGCGAGAACTGAAGTCCTCAGAGCCAAGGAAGTCTTCCACAGCCTGAGCCCTTGCCTCCTCGAGGGCGGCAGGCAATGCGACCTCCAGGTAACGGGCGTGCTCGGCCCGTGCAGCGTCCAGCTCGCCCTGTAATCTCTGCAATTCCGACTCCAATCCTTGCCGAGCGGACTCTGCTACAATAGCGCGATTCTCTGACGCCCTCGCCTTCTCCTCCGCGGCCTTCGCGGCTGCTACAGCGGCGTCCTTGGCTGATACCGCCGCTTTTTCAGCATTGCGAGCATTCTCGGCTCGCAGCTCCGCGAGCTTTATGTCGTCCGCAGCCCTATTGGAAGCCGATCTTGCGGCGGAGTTCCCGGCAAAAACTAGGCACAGCGCCTACCAAGTCAAAGTACCAGTAAAAAATAATAATAATAATAATAAAATGAAATAAAATATATATTTTTACAACGCGGCCCACCTCTATTAGCTTGGGGATGCAGTCCCCGGTAGCCTCCACGGCGTCGGAGCGCTTGGATGACTCGGCCACCTCGACGGAGAGTCCGCCAAAGAATTTAGAAACAAGGGCCTTGTGAGCCGGAGAATCTTCTCGACGCACGCGGGACGCGGGCGGAGGAGGTAGTCGGTCCTCGCGGGGGCGTGTGGGACGAGAATCCTGCCGTGGGTCGGATCGCGAATCGGGGCCGCGAAGTCAGTCGCTCCTCGGGACGGGCAGGACGGGACTCTGACCTCTCGGCTGGACGACTAGTCGGGGCCGTCTCTGCACTCCTCGGCAGGGCCTGGACTACCACTCCAGGAGGCGGCCTGCTCGACACGGGGGCAGAAGAGGTCTCGGCCCTCCCTTTGCCTCGGTCGCCCATCTTTGCCTTCTTCTGAAGGCGGGCAATTCTCTCCTCATCCGTTGGCCTCTTGGTGCCCCGCCTGTCAGCCATTGGCTCTGCAAGAAAGGGAAAAGAATCAGTCACCTGAGAAAGAAGCTTATCAGTGCTCGGCTGAGCTCTGTCTCCGACCTTCTATCCGCAAACCCTTAGGGGGGTATAGCCCGCGGATGACCAGGCCCAGATCCTCGTCGGCGATCCTTGGACCCCAAGTCTCGGAGGACGGGTCGCCGGATGGGGCTGGGGCAGGTGTTTCAGACGCCGTCTCGGATGCCCCATCCGTCCGAGCACGATAGTGGACTGTGGGCTCGGGCATGCGCGCGACGGTCACATGCCCTGCGACCTCGCGAGACGTGCTCGGCTGACCAGCAGCTGATGATGAGCCGACCCAGCCGAACTCACTCAGGCTGCTCGGACGTAGCAGCCAATTCTGGCTACGCTCGGACTCAGCCAGCTCGTACAGCGATTCCACCATAGCCCGCTGTGCTTCAGGGATGTGCGGGGCTCGAGTCCACACGTAGCCCCTCCTGAAAACTGTGGGGACCCTCTCGGCACGGGGCAGCTGATTCCGAGCAAGCCGTTCGTGTAACCACCGGCCACCGGCATAGAACCACAGATGTTTAAATTGCTTGTCCGAGTCCGGGCACATGCCGATGAACGTCCCTTTGAACCCCTGAAAATAATAGAACCCCGTCGAGGAAGGAGCCGACTTCATCCTGTAGAGGTTCTGAAAGGCCCGGAAGGGCATTGTGGCCGCGTAATTCTTAGCCCAGAGGACGTAACAACTGACCAACACGCGGTAGGCATTGGCGTTCAGTTGTGCCGGAGCCACATTCAGCCGTACCATTACCCGCCGCATGAACTGGTTGAGGGGCAATCGCAGCCCGGCCCGGAAGTACTCGGCCAGCAGGGTGACGTACCCTGGTGGGGCTCGGGACGGAAGATCATCCTCGCCCGGGGCCCTCAATTCAACGTCATCTGGAATCTGGAAATCTCGGCGGAGGGCGGCGAGGTACTTTGGTGTCACGGCAGAAGTGTAATAATCCGCCGAGTAGACGGGCAAACCCCCTGCTAGACGTTCCATCTCTTGGTCGGATCGGCGATAGACCCGACAGTCGTTGACGCGCATCGGCCGACTAGCCGGCCGGTTCCGCCCGTGTAATGGCTCCCCAGCCGGGCCCGAGCTCGACGAGCTTTCAGACCCTTCTCGGCCTGACGTACTGACCTGGCCGGCCGATCTTGCCGAAGGGCCCCTTTCCTCGGCTGTCGGAGCGCCTGCTGGAGCGGAACGGGCGGTAGCGGCCTGCCCGAGCTCTTCGATGAATTGGCTGTCCGGGCGGGTGCCCGGACCCACCTGCAGGATTTCCTGCAGCCGAGCCGCCCCTTCCTGTTGCAGATTGCTCGGCGTGGTCGGCTCACTTGTAGAGGGATCCGTAAACCCGGACAGATTATCGGGTGTCGTCTCGGACGAGTCCGAGCCTGAGCTCCCCGAAATATCCACATCCCCCGACAGGGAAGGGTTCTCGGAATCTGACGGGCTACTCATTATAAAAGTAAAGCAAAAAATTATACCTTCTCGGACGTTCTCGTCTTGTTCCCACAGCGAGGCGTGTCGGTTGTTCTCGGCAGCTCTCGGCGACGAATCTCTTCAGAAATTTGGAAAGGACTCGCCCCATCCCTCCTATTTATAGCTGGGGGCTCGAGGATTCGAACGGGCGCGACTCCCACGGCGACGTGTCGGTCTCCCGCCAATCCCGCACTTATTTAAATTTCAAACTTCAAAATACAGAGCTTGCCGCTTCACCTTCCCGCCACGCATACCACGTGTGCAGGTCCTGCCACATCAGCAGATCGTGCCACGTCAGTATGACAGCTGGCAACAATGTACGGTCATAAGTAGCCGAGTAGCCGAGTTGAACCGGCCATACAGAGTATCCGAGTACGCATCATACTACTGTTGGGACAGCACTTGCAGCATCCCTAACCGGCACCCGGCCAGAGATGCTGGGGGGCTTATGTTGATGGCCAAATCGGTCCCCCTGTGCGGACACCGCTGGGAAGGGTGTTTACGCCGGCCGAGAAGGCGGGACAAGCCGCCAACATGAGTCTTCCGACCAGCCGATCACACCTATGGTTCTCGGAATTCTCTCTCCAGTGCGGCACATACTCGGCCCTATCCCGGGAAGCCGGGAGGACCGACCAGGATATCAGCCGACCTACTCCCAGTTCCGTGCCAATGGAAACCCTCCCTGACACGGAACGTCATCACTTCATAACTGCCTGCGCCGCCCTACCTACCACTGACACCAGTCGCGTCACCTGCCACTACCTATTCTGACATCTGCAGCGATGGGACATTTATCCACCACACAGTGCCGTGTCAGGAGTAGGTAGCCCCAGCTGATCAGTACCCCTATCCATGCTAACCTATGAGGTGCCCAGGCCCTAGAAGTCCACGACGGCCGCCCTAGCCGGGTCGGACCAGGCACCTGACCCAGCGAAACACCTATAAATTGGGATGATGCCCTTGATTTCAGGTACGATCACTTTTACTTGGCCAAAGCTCTGCCTCTCCTTTCGCTCACCAGTTCTTCAACTGACTTAAGCATCGGAGTGCCCGCGGCAGACACCACACCGGTGTCCCCATCATTCCGAGGTGCTTTCCCTTTCGCAGGTGATCGACGGCGGAGCGGTTGGCCGGTCCTGACCCGACTACATTGGGTGTTGTTGCCGGAACCGTTTTCGGCATCAACAATATGGTTAAAAGCATACAAAAATAACAAATTCTGGTGTTCTCTAGCTTTCTTGATTTTATATGTGTATGCATGCATATATGATCTCAAATGTTTATTGTGTAGTGTGGTGTACTTGACAATCGATAAGTTTGATACATAAGACTGATGAGAGTTATTTTTAACATAAGCTAAAGCTGAAAACAAAAGGTGGTTTGTAGTCCGGAAGGCAAATCGAAGGGACAGAATTTGAAACCAATCACTTCTTTTTTTTTTTTTGATCAATCACTTCTAGTTAGTATTTAATTGCGTAATGTCAAAACATTGTGTTATATGTCTAGCAAATTGTTTGGGTAAGTAATTAGCATGTGCCAGTACAAAAAAAAAAAAAAAAAAAAAATCCCTCTTTTGCCATGAAAGAGCAATCCCCTGATCTGAGTGCCAGTCCCAAAAAAAACAAAAAAAAAAACAAAAAAAACAAAAAAAAGGTCCCCTTATGCAATGAAAGAGCAATCCTCCGATCTAAGGATTTTTTTCATTATAGACTTTTTATATTGCCAAACCTTTCCTCCTTACCGTGGACAAATGAATGTAAATATTATTAAAAGACAAATTACTCGTTTAGTTTCTAAACTTTTAATATTATATAACTTTAGTTTATGAGCTTTTCGTCATCGCTGAAATATCACTAAACTTTTTAAATATTACTACAATAGTCTTTTCCGTTAATTTTTGAACGGAATATGTTAGTAATTTGGTCAAAATGTGATGTTCGCTAATGGATTCTATCAAAAAATTAACATAAAAGGACTATTATAGCAAAATTTTAAAAGATTAGGGACATTCTAACTACGAAAAAAGTTTAGATACTAAAATTGCACAAAGTTAAAAGTTTAGAGACCAACCTAGCTATTTACCTTTATTGTTAAAGGGATGAGACCCACACATGTAAATTAAGACTCCGTTTGGATCACATGTTCATTTCTGAAAAGAAAAATTTTCTTATTTTAAATGAGAAAGTCTATTCATTTTGAGATAAGATGGTGTTTGGATATGTAAAAAATTTTCTTTTTGAAAACAAAAAATTGTTTAGAATGAGAAAAAATAGTGTTGGGAATAGTATATTGTGAAAAAATTTCAAAAAATTCATTTTCTTTTTTCAAAAGAGTATTATACAAAGTAAATTTAAAATGAGATAATTTTTCTTTTTCAAAATGAGATAATGATAGAAAAAGTTGAGACAAACACTTTTTTTTTTTTGTAAAAAATTTCCAATTTCAGAAATTGAATATTCCATCCAAACAGAGAGTAAGCTTTTCATTGAGAAGATTTGTGTCTAATAAAATCATATTAATTTATATAAATATCATCCTTCTTTGTAGGACAGTGCGAGTTGAAGATAGACATGAATTTTAAGTTCAATAATCTTTACATAATAAAAAGAGCCAATCCAATTGTCACACTTTTTGTGTAGTCCTTAATGATTAACATGTGTCACTCTTTTTAAGAATTTTGATGATTTTCTAACTGATTTAGTTACCTTTTTTATTTTTATTTTATGTTTCTATTTTATTTCCAAAATAACTTTGCTTAATGCTTGATGTGACATTTAGGCTTTCATTTTTCTTTTTATTTTCTTAATTTTTGGCACCTTTTTTATTTTATTTTTATTTTTTTTGTGCTAACATGTCCTGTTAATAATAAAAGTCTCAAATTTGCCCCAATCTAATTTTTTTCCCCTTTCTCTTGTCTCTATAGAACTTTTTTTTTTTTTCAGATATATAACCAAACAAGCTTTTTTTTTTTTTTTTTTTTTTTTTGGTGCTAACATGCCCTGTTAATAATAAAAGTCTCAAATTTGCCCCAATCTAGTAATTTTTCCCCCCTTTCTTTTGTCTCTATAGATTTTTTTTTTTTTTTTTTTCAGATATATCACCAAACAAGCGGACCACGTTGTTAAAAGTAGTATATATAAAAATCCCAAGGTATAAAAAAAATTTCCTAGTAAATAACTGGATTTAATATTTCTTCCCTATTTTAGTGAATCTATTTTATTTTTACTTAGTAAGTCTATTTATTTACCTGTAAATATTTAGATTTATTGAGTAAAATAAAATGTATTTACCAAATAAGTATTAAACTAATATTACAAATACTTGATTTATGGGTAAATAATAATATTTGTGTGCTAATATTGGATTACCTTGTAAATATAAAACTTGGTTAAGAAACTTAAAATATATATAAAAATCCCCATGTATAAAAAATTTCCGCGTAAGTAACTGGATTTATTAATTTTTATCTAGTTTAGAAAATCTATTCTATTTTATTTAGTAAGTCCATTTATTTATCTATAAATATTTAGATTTACTCATTAAAATGAAATGTATTTACTAAATAAATATTAAATTTGCTATTTTCAAATCAAGTAAGCATCACTATTTACCAGTAAATAATATATTTACTGCCTTTTAAAATAACTTTTTAATATTTTTCAAATAACGTAAGTATCATTATTTACTCCTAAATAATTTATTTAGGCATAACTATACTGCTGCTTTTTATTATTAGTAAATCCATTGTAAAACCAAACTGAACCTTTTGGTTCTTGCAAAAACAACTTTCATATTTTGAAAAAGAAGTATTTCTATTAATTAATTTTAAAAGAGAGAAGATAATTATTTTATAAATGAGGGTTAATTTAAACATAAGTCATAGCTAAAATGGAGAGGTGGTTCGTACTCGATCGGGAAGGGAAATCAAAGGGACAAAATTTGAAACCAATCACTTCCAATTAGTATTTAATTGCTAATGTCAAAACGTTGTTTTATATGGCCAACAAATTTTTTTTTTCTTTTTTTCTTTTAAATGTGTTTAGTACGAGGTTCAATGATTTTAGTTGTGTAACGACCCAAAAAAAAAAAAAAAAAAAAAAAAACTTCTACGCGATGAAAGAGCAACGCTCTGATATGCGGTTTGTTCCATTGTAGACTTTTACATTACCAAACCTTTCCTCCTCAATGGAATATGAATTTAAATAGACAAAAAAAATAAAAAAGTAGTCTTAAACATTTATCGTTCAAGGGTTTAATTGTCTTTTGGAGTGGTCCTTTTAGAAGAATTGCATCCACTGAAAGCATATATATATATATATATATACACACACACATACATATATGTATATATATACATATACTTCTTTGTAAGGCAGTGCGAGTTGAGAATAGCTATGAATTCCAAGTTCATTAACATCATGACTTTTATTTTTATTTTCTTCATCGTTGTCCATCATTCAGGTCAGTTCATTAGTATTTTCCTCTAAAAGATTTTTGATTTTTTTTAATGAGGCACTAATGTAAATAAAAAGAGTGGATTTTCTCTTTTTGAATCCACGTACATAGTGAAATGTTAGATTGCTCTAAAATTCCCTAAAAAGAAAAGATTACTAGTTTTTTTGCCAGAAAAAAACGATTACTTGTTGTAAGTTGTATTAGAGGAAGAAGGAATTTATGGCCAGGTATTTTTCCTAACGATGTTTCTTATAGAATTTTTAAATTTTTATATGAACATGTTATAAGACTAGATTTTGCTCAAGATCATAAACTCGCGTTTGGACCTAAAAATTCTAATTCAGTTTTTGTCTTTTTTTTTTTTTTGAAAAGTTGACAAAATTTTAATTTTGTGTGGAGAGGATTGTGTAGTATAAGTATTTAATTCTATTAAAATTTGTTGGGGGCAAGTAAATTTATTTCAAAAAAAAAATATATATATATATATATATATATTATTGGTGTCTGCTGCGAAAACTATTTAAGAATTAGATGGTATGGCCTATAGACTGAACTTTAATATATTTAGATTTTATTTTTTAACATCAGTTGATATATTGTCGTGTACTAGGCATATATGATATTTACTGTACAAAAGAAAACTTTTAATGTAAGACCTTTACAAAATTATAAGGTTAATCAGTACCTATCGATGGAAAAAAGGGCTTTTTATTGATGTAGCTACTATTTGTTTTCTATATATATATATATATATATATGTGTGTGTGTGTGTGTGTGTGTGTACACGAATTAGTTAACGACAGATTGGCTTTGAGCGGCAGAATCAAACAAGTGGATGCTTTGTGGGGAATGTAGCAATGAAGCAGGATGTGCTGAACAATGCAAAATAAGATTCCGATCAACACTCATCGATGCAAAATGCAAGTTTTCTTGGGGATATATATAGACCACAACAGACATGTTTTTGTCTTTTTAATGATGAAATAATTACTTATTTATGGGGAAAGTATTGTACTAATATAATACAAAAAAAATAGTATTAAATCATTATTATACAAAATTAAACTAAAATAAATTAAAGTTTGTGTCATGTTGGTAAAGATGAGAGAGTTTGTGTTATATTAGTCAATAGATAAAAAAATATAGTTATTTAGGTAATTTTCTCTATATATTTATATTATTTTTACTAGTTTGTGAGAGTGCCTACAGCACTTGTGTGCTTTTTTTTTTTTAATAATATTTTTTCCTTTATTTTATAATCTATATATATTTTTTTACGAACTTGTATGCTTTTAAGTTAACAAATACTTTGGGGTTTTTTTTTCCTTTAAATTTTGAAAAGGAACATAATATTTTATTATTGAAGGGATAAAAATATAGTAAAAGAAGTTATGTAAAGAAAATTTACAAAACTCTAAAAACTTTAAATATAAAAAAAGTAGGTTTAGTTCATGCAAATATAAGCATAACGAAAATACATATAATGCAGAATAATTGACATGGGGCTAAAAAAAAAATTCTATTTTTCATTTTTTAAAAGCCTCAAAGAGAGATATATATATATATATATATATATATAAGTGCTGGTAATTCTTGTTGTGAAAAGACTTTAATATAGTCCTTTTATTTTCATAATATTGTTTTTTTTTTCTTTTGTCAGGTGAGGAAAATGTTTTATATAGCATGAATTTTTGTTTGCCCTAGTAAATTAAGGACCTAATTTGAGAATGAAAGAAATTTTCATATATATTGGTGAATACTGAGTTACATAAATCTACTATCAATTCAAAAGCCAGAAAAGATATATTAAATTTTATGAATGCATCAGCTATTAATAATGATAGCCTGTAAAATATATGATTTCCAAAAGTTGGGTGCACAAAAAATCAACTCAACTCCATTTATAATGTGTTAAATAATCTAAGACTGACATAAATAATTTAAGATATGTTATAAAAAACCGAAATGTGAATTTTTAATATAAAACTTAAATAGTAAATATAAGATTTTCAATTAATAGTTTCGAATTTGAGAAAACTATTGTAGTGTGCAATTGGTGAAAAAAGGTATCTTGTAGGGTAATAATTTAGAGGACTGAAAAAAATATTTAAATCGGACATAAATATTTCTAATTAAGAAAAAGAAAAAAAAAAAGTTTGTTTTGAACTTCAAAGATTGAAAAAAAAAAAAAATCCAAAAGTTGAATAAACAAGCCATTATGTTTTGATCAAACCATATTAACAATAATTTTATATTTCAAAAAGAAAAAAAATGGGGCACATTTAATAAAAATGATCTCAATAGAGCAATTTATTATTATTAGAATCATGCTTTAAAATTAATATTTTAAAGAACTGTATGAAAAAATATATATTAAAGAAAACAAGCAAGCAATTAATGTAAAGTCAAGCTCACAGACAAATAGTTGAATAATAAAAAGTATAAAAGATGTTTTCAATTCTAAAAGAGGTAATGCATTTTGATTGAAATATTTAAAGATTTAAGTGTCTTTTTATTTTTAATACATACTTAAGAAAAATAAATTAGTAGGAATAATATTTCTGTAAATTGTGTGAAAAAATATTTGTGGGGTCATATTTAATTAAAATGTTTAAATGGGAAACAAAAAAAAATTATATATATATATACAATAATTGAAAAAAGTAGGAGAAAAAAAAAAAAAAAAAGCAACCGGAAGCTGAGCATGGTACGTACAATATTAAGATCATTTTGTAAGGAATTAAGTAATTTGTTAAAAACATCAACGAAAAAAAAAAGGGTAATTTGATTTAACTTAGCTTGCTATTGCTTCTCTCCCTCTTCTCAAACTTTTGCTTTTTCTGCTTTTTTGCCCTCAACGTTTCTCAAGTTGCTTATAACATTTTAAACATGAACTCCTAGACATATTTTCACACAATTTTCTAAAATATTACTCCTTTTACAGATTTTTTTTACATATTTTTTCCTCAAAATAAACCGCCATGTTAGAAAAACAAAACTTGTTATTTAAGTGTTTCAATAAAAATGCATTACCTCTTCTGGAAGTCAGAATATCTCTCTTACTTTTTGTTATAATTCAACTACTTGTGTGCTTGCTTTTTCATTAATTGCTTGCTTGTTTATTTTTGTTCTTTTTATTTAAAATATTGTATAGTTTTTAAACTCTTACATTAATAAATTACGTATTTTTCCCAAAACTTATATTTTGGTTTCAAATGAAACGTTTACAGTTATAGTTTGCACAAATTGGCATTGAAGTATAAGAGAACAAAGTTGACATATGGTTAAAGTTAATTTATTAGGTTTTCTTTTCATCTTTAACCATTTAAGACTTTTTTTTTCACCCCCGTTGCTGCTTCATGTTGATGTTTAAATCCATAAATTTTAAAGTAATTGAAACTACTGTTTAAGCCAAAAAAAAAAAAAAGGAACTATTGTTTTTTTTTTTTCTTTTTCTTTTTCTTTCCTATCATAATATGTTTTTTGATTTTTTTAGAGAAATTATTGTTGTTACGGAAGAAACAAATTTTCATTAAGGAGACGTGGAAAAGAGTTCTATAATCTTTGTTCTCTGATGACATATTTTTAATGCTTAAAAAAAGAGCAAAAGAAAAAAGAAAACAAACAGACGTGAGGTTTGAAATTAAATGACCATATTCCTAGTGTGATGATATAGGTCATCTGAACTTAAAAATATATATATATATATATATATATAGATTATTTTATACACATGAAATAAAAAAAACAGAGTATACCCATATTGGGTGGATGGGTTGACACAAATGGGTGTTTTTATTAGGTTTATCTTTTTTATCGTTGACACGAGTGGGTGTCTTTACTACGTTTCTCTCCTTTGTCAACCGTGATTCGATTCTGGTTATCTTATTCTTGTGGGACTGTTTTGTGGAAGATGGTGCCACGTGTCTTGTGGGCCTGTTTTGTAGCGGATGGCAAATGATGAATGGTGCTAAATTAGGACTTCTCGGTCGCTTTAGTTTTACTCTATCGCCTTATCTGCACATATTGTTAGAAGAGTAGAGCAAGACTCAGCTGCTCTCAAGGACTCTCTCTTCTACCTCATGGCCTTCTCTGCAACTTTATCACAGAGCTCTTTCCCAAGATTTTCTCACTTTTCACAAACTTCGAGAAGAAACCCAATTGGTTTTCTGTCAATTAGAGCAGTAAAATCTGCAGAGCCAGACAAGGACAAGACCACCTCAGAACCCAAACCCCAAGACTCCTCCAATGCTCAACCTTCTTCCCCTCCTAAACCTGCTCCTTCTAAGCTTCCCAAAAGACCCGTCTATTCGAGTCAGTTCTCTTTTCTTTTTCCTTTTTTTTTTTGTTTGAAAAATTTTTTTTATTGGATTTTTAGAAATTTGGTTTTAACAGAAAGAGATATTTCAATATGGTTTATTGATAATCGTTTTTTTTTTTTTTTTTTTCCTTTTGTGCAGTGAAGAAAGGTCAGATTGTGAGGGTGGATAAAGAAAAGTATCTGAATAGTGTAAATGTAAGTGCAATGACGAAATTAGAAATATATATATATATATATATATAAAAGGAGCTAGTAACAATATAATCAGTATTTAAGGTTCAGTATGATCAAACCCTTTTTTATTTTTTAACAGGCATATTATGAATTCGTATACAAAATTATAGGCCATCTTAAAAAAAGAAAAGAAAAGAAAAGAAAAGAAAAGTTGAGGGTGTTTAACCCCCCTCTGGGCCTTTATTCCTTCCGTCTCTGCCTCAACTAATTAATATTAAAAAAAGAAAAATTTCAGCTGTCATTTTTTTTATTGATAGAAATTAAATAAATTGTGACATTAATTAAATTAAAAAATTGTGAAAAGTGACAATTTATTGTCATGTGAGTTGTTATCGAAAAATTAGATTCCTGACACTGCTCTTACTGAAACTTACAAATGTCTTCAAAACGTTGATCCTTGTATAAAATATATGGAGAGTCCCTCAAAACAGAGAGGTTTTCACTCAGTGTGATGTAATTCATTTGTGGTAATACAAACATTGTACTTTGATACAATGATTTATTTGCAGTGCTTTCGTTTGCTTGGAATACTGAGATATTGATACAAACTGCAGTATCTATCTGTTGGTCACCCTCCTTACTACAAAGGCTTGGACTACATCTATGAAGACCGCGGCGAGGTAAATCTTTCGTACCTTCTCATACAAGTCATGAAACGATGTCGAATAGCATCGATCAGTAGAACGGCAAAATTTCTTGTTCCAGGTTTTATTCAAGATTTGTGAGTGACTTGCATGGAAACATTCTCAGGTCTTGGATTTACGCATTTTCGAAACAGGCGAGCATGCACTGGTAAGTGACTCCTTTTGTTCTTATGATTTTGTGAATGCGAAAGAAAGTCGACGGTGAATTTGCTGAGACGTTATTGATATATAGGTAGCATGGGTTGGGATTCCGACAGCACCGGCTTGGCTTCCAACCGATATGCTTATTAAGGTACTCTACTTTAACTGCTTATTTTATGCTAGAATTACACTAGTCTTTTCCTCCTTATAAGTAATTTATCAGGTATTGGTTGACGAAAAAAAAAAAACAAAGACATGTTTTATGAAGTTTGAGCTACTTTAATCAGGCATGACCTGAACAAATAAAAAAAAAAAAAAATCAATTGTCTGTCTTTTCTTACCATCATCCAACATCTGAAAAAACATTGAGCAATTCAACCGGTACGGAAAGGGTGGTGCCCTAGTTTTATTGGCTGGCAACAAATTGCTAATGATGTAAGGATGCCAATCACGAGCTAGTCCCTAAAAATAGTTTTAGCTCTAAAACGAAAATCGGGTCCTGTTTGAGCTCATTCTAGCGAAATGAAGCTGTTTAGTGACATTTCTCGTCTCTTCTTGCAGTCGGAGAAACTCGATTACGAGAGATTGTGAAGTGGAATTGAAAGTCGAAGCTTGATCTGCTTGTGATTGATTCCAATCTCCAGAGATGTTTGTCAAGAAGGATGTTATTCATTTAAAAGGCCAATATTATTCTAATCAAGATGAGACTTGTCTATACCATGACCTAGGAATCATGAAATGTAGTTTATGAACTGGTTAAGAGTTTATCACCTTTCCTGAAAACTGCAAGAAATTCTTCACCCGAAACGGAATCGTTTTCTTGAGATGAGAGCTGGTTTGACAAAATCAAAGACCACCCCTGACGAATAAGGAAGGTAAACTCATGTAAAAAAACCAAATGAACGTACGAGGCGCGAGAATCTTTGGTATGTTTTCTGTCAATTCAAGCGTACTTTAATCCACAAGACTTCGCATATTCCTAAGCCATTTGCACAAAACTCAGCATCGGCACTCGGTCGTGCAACAACAGATTGTTTCATACTCCTCGACGTCATGTTCTGGTTAACTACCTACGAAGGTACACTAACCCATGGTGGCTCTCCGATCAGTGATTGAGCTTGTTCAATCTGCATCAATCTTAGATTCCACGAGATGTTCATTCCTCTTGAAAAAACAAACCTTTACCTAGTGTAGCCTTTAAGTGACTTGGAAATTGTTTGATATGCATGGCAAGGTGAAACTCCCCTGCATCAGAATGTTGAACTGGAGTTAATTAAAAACGCATATATATATATATATATATATATTGATATGGTTTCCATGCACTATTACATGAGTTCAAGATTAGACAGGCCACACCAAGGTTCTGCGATCTCATGCAAGGAGCATTAGCACAAACTACCTGCTTTTGCTTTGTCCGATCGCGAAATTTGTTCTTGCCATGTCTGGAGCCTTTGGGCTACTACAACTTCGAAGATACTCCATCATTCCAAACATATGCATTCAATGGAAGTACAATCTCTTGCTAACAATAATTTAACCTTGAAAAGTCTAACGTAGAATTATATTTCTTATGGAACGTAAATACAAGGAAATACGGTACTGTCAAACACAGAATGAAAAGTGCAATTCATACCACAATTAGATGTAGAAGCTTATTTGCCTGTAGTTTCAACAGAATTGTCAGACTACTTCCGTTCGGAAGATATACTTAACGTTTTTCCTCTGGATGTCGTCAGCTGTCCAAAAAAATGGATTAAATCGGTCTGTCATCTCAAACAGGGGAGTTTGAATCACAATGGAATAATATACAACTTCACGAGTGTTAGCTTCATTGCGCCCTTCTGAGTAAGCAAGTATTTCAGTTGACTGCTAGAAATATAAATTTGTTAAGATTGTTTCAACAATCTCTCTTTCGCCGTAGTGGAATTCTGCAACTGAAAGAATGTCAATTCTGCAATCTGATTTGACCCCGGTCTCTCCAAATAAGCTCACGGCACTTTGATCGATACTTTATCGCACCTTACAGAGACTGATCATACAAATGAAGTAATCCTTCTAGCTCGAATGTTTTTCAAAATGTCTGCGGTTACATCATTAGGAACCAACCCTTTTTGGATCACATCTTCAAGAAGCGTGAGAGCAATATTAATTCTGTTGACCTTTATATAACCAATGATCAAAGTGTTATACGAAATAATATTAGGTCGAACGCCCATTGATTCCATTTGTTCAAAAACCTTTTTCGCCTCATCCATTTCCCCGAGTAGACAATACCCTTGATCAATGTTGTGTAGGTAATAGTATTAGGCTTGGGACCATGTCGAATCATTCGATCAAGCAATTTTTCGGCTTGTCCATCACACCTTCTTTACAAAAAGCATCCAAAACTCCATTTAAAGCTATGATATCAGGAGATATGTTCACCCTCCCCATTTCATCGAACAACCTCGTAACTTCTTGCCACTGACCCAAATGGCTTAATCCATAAAGCAGTGTACTATAAGTGACAATATTTGGCCTTACGCCTCTCTGAATCATGAGATGAAACACGTCAAAGGCTTCCTTCATCCTTTTTTTCTTGCAAAGAGCGTCCACGATGGTGGTGAAGGTAAAAACATTTGCTGGAACACCTTCATTTTTCATTTGATCTAACAAACGGACGGCTCTACCCATTGACCCAAACGACAAAATCCACCAATTAAGGAAGTGTATGTTATGACATTCGGCTTTATTCCTCTATTATTCATTGCCTTCAAGAGATCAAGAGCCTTATCAACTTCTCTTCCTTGCACATAGCGTCCAATATCGAGGTGTATACAACAATATTCGGAGGGACTCCCCACACAACCATGATTTCTAAAAATTTCATTGCTTCTTTCCAACGACCACCCCGGCATAACCCGTGAATCAAAGAAGTAAAGGTCACGACATTTGGTACAACATCAAGGCTGATCATATCTTCAAACAAGCTCAAGGCCTTGTCCGCTCGTCCTTCTTTGCAAAGACTACGAATAATCCGATTGCAACAACCAACAACGGGTCTAATCCTATGATCGCCATACATAAACCCCATTACCTCAAGTGCCCTGCAAGTTTCTCCGGCCTTACAAAACGCATCGAGCAAGATACCATAAGTATATCCATTACACGGCTTTTCATTTGCCACCATGTCCAAAAACAACTCCCCCGCCGCAGCTAGCAACCCATCCGCGCAAAGCCCGTGAAGCAGAGTATTAAGCGCAAAAGCATCCGGGTTATGGCCATACTTAAACATAGTTGCCAAAACGGAGAAACCCAAATCCAGCTTCTTCAAACGGCATAGACATTTTTATCACAATGGTCCATGTACAGACATTTGGCCGGAAATCGACACAGCCGAAACCCGCCATTTCTCTGTACATAGAAACAACAGCAGAGAGATGATTCGCTTTGGAGAGTGCCACAAAGAAATGGTTAAAACCCGAATAGAAGGCAAGGGTCGCATCCGAATCATGAAATTAAAGTAACCCAGAGCTTCATGTAAATCAAGTTTTCCAAATCTACATCGTTTTTTGATCTTTCTGATCGAAAAAGGAGCTTCGGAAATAAGAACAAAAATGGGTTCTGAAAAGGGTAAAGAGAGAGAAGATAGGAGCTTTACCGGGGGGGCTCGGGGTCCGCATCCTGGGTTTCATCGTTCTCGTTTGTAAGCGTAGTAACTTGTGAAAGCTTCTTGGGTTAAAAACGGAAGGATATGAAACCCTAGCGCCGATTAACGTACCCCAGCCTTTAAAAGGAAAACTCAAAAATTTGTGAGCTGAGAGTCTGTAAATATGACTGTGAGTTTGCGATTTGAATGGTGATTTTCGAGAGGGAAGGATTTTGATCGATGTGGGGATGGAAGCTTTTGGGCGTAAACTGACCCTGCGCAAAAGCCCAAAATGCAAGCTTTTCCATTTCCATTAGCATTTGGAGTAAATAGTCCCTTTTATTTTTTATTTTTGGATAAAAATAATCAAAGTTTTTAAAAATTTTAATTTAAAAACTATTTTTTTTAATGATTTACTTGATTGATCATAAATTATTAATTGATAAATTAGAGATTGATTCTATGTCAATTAATAATTGACTACAGTCAATCTAAGGAAAAAAAAAAGAACATTAGACTAAATTAAAAAAAAAAATTCGATCATCTATTAGATTTGATGATTAAATAGACCATCTTTTTCTTACCAATAGTGTTTGGATTTTCTTCTTCTTCTTCTTCTTCTTTTTTCAAGAATTAATCTTGTTCATTTTCATTTTCTTCTTTAAATTTAAAAACTCTCCCGAATTTTGAATTAATCATACTAAACCCTCGTGAGGTATTTTTCCAAATTTTTTTTAACAGGACTTATAACAAATATGTTTAGTGAGATTATCGCTATCTTTTTCATATGTTTCAAACAAAAATTTTATTAAGGATTGGATAAAATTTAGAAGGCAAATTGTTATTGTCCCTAAAATGTGAAGACAAGGATGAAAATAATCCTCTTTTTGTTTATTTTTAAGATTAATTACAAAAAATTCTTCCAAATTATAGCCCTTTAATCACTTTATTTTGCGAATTTTATAACAGAAGATCCGTTCCCTCAATCTTTGTTCCATTAGTCCAGTAACTTTCTGAAGAGGAACATGTAATCCTTCAATTTTTAAATTTGATAAGTTATCTCCTAAATTTAATAAACCTTGTGAATGTCTTTTACATTGTACATGAACTTGTCTGAAAGGGAAAGATCGACCATTTTTTTTTTTTTTTTTGACGATCAGAGTATGTCACGTCCTATGCATTTAAATTTCCTTCCAAAATTGTAACATTTTGATCACTCGTGTTGTTTATTTATTTATTTTGGTTGAAGTTAACTCATGTGGCTTATTGTTTACTTAAAAAAGTAGAAATAATAGCCTTTTGTTAATCCCATCCAAAAGAAATGAGAAAAAAAGTGACATCTTTGCCCACGTGGTTTTGATTCTCAGTTAAAAGTGAAGAGAATATCAAAGCTAATGAAATATCCTTGACAAGAATAATGGCACAAAGTTTCTCATATCATTAGCTAATCATTACTTAATTACATAAAAACGATATTTTTAATAATTTATATTGTTAAAATTCCTACAATCCTAGTATAAGTAAAAAAGAGAGGGAATTATGAATTTCAAAGTTTAGTAAACACTAGAAAGTCCGTTAGAATTCTCATCTTACCTTTTAATCGTAAGTAAATGCTAATAGAAACTAGAAAGAGAACGCCCAACCTCATCCTTAATTTATTACACTTCCATCAGATGGTACCCAAATTTATCACACTTGATATCAGCAGTTGAGAAAAGAAAATTGGCCCTATAATTGAACAAATCTTAAGTTGAAAAAATTAGATGAAGTTTGAACTTTAAAAAATGTTCAACATCATGAACAGATAGGGTAAAAATTTACTAAGGCCAATTTTTCTCGAGTTATGCAACAAATCAGATAAATGGATACCACAATGGTGGGAAAAAAAAAAATTTTTTTTAAGTGTTGGGAGTAAACTTGATCAGAAAATCGCGGTAATGAATCAACATGGCAGCAATCTACACCCTGCATCAAACCGAGGCAAGTTCGACTCGGCT
>CM046366.1:14317860-14350370 GCA_025413025.1 Ficus hispida | reverse complement strand
AACGGACTTTCTAGTGTTTACTAAACTTTGTAAATTCATAATTCCCTCTCTTTTTTACTTATACTAGGATAGTTGGAATTTTAACAATATAAATTATTAAAAATATCGTTTTATGTAATTAAGTAATGATTAGCTAATGATATGAGAAACTTTGTGCCATTATTCTTGTCAAGGATATTTCATTAGCTTTGATATTCTCTCACTTTTAACTGAGAATCAAAACCACGTGGGCAAAGATTGTCACTTTTTTTTCTCATTTCTTTTGAATGGGATAACAAAAAGCTATTATTTCTACTTTTTTAAGTAAACAATAAGCACATGAGTAACTTCAACCAAAATAAATAAATAAACACACGAGTGATCAAAATGTTACAATTTTGGAAGGAAATTTAAATGCATAGGACGTGGCATACTCTGATCGTCAAAAAAAAAAATGTCGATCTTTTCCCTTTCAGACAAGTCATGTACAATGTAAAAGGACATTCACAAGGTTTTATTAAATTTAGGAGATAACTTATCAAATTTAAAAATTGAAGGATTACATGTTCCTCTTCAGAAAGTTACTGACTAATGGAACAAAGATTGAGGGAACGGATTTTCTGTTATAAAATTCGCAAAATAAAGTGATTAAAGGGCTATAATTTGGAAGAATTTTTTGTAATTAATCTTAAAAATAAACAAAAAGAGGATTATTTTCATCCTTGTCTTTCACATTTTAGGGACAATAACAATTTGCCTTCTAAATTTTATCCAATCCTTAATAAAATTTTGTTTGAAACATATGAAAAAGATGCGATAATCTCACTAAACATATTTTGTTATAAGTCCTGTTAAAAAAAATTTGGAAAAATACCTCACGAGGGTTTAGTATGATTAATTCAAAATTCGGGAGAGTTTTTAAAAATTTAAAGAAGAAAATGAAAATGAACAAGATTAATTCTTGAAAAAAAAAAGAAGAAGAAGAAGATGAAAATCCAAACACTATTGGTAAGAAAAAGGTGGTCTATTTTGATCATCAAATCTAATAGATGACGAATTTTTTTTTTTTTAATTTAGTCTAATGTTCATTTTTTTTTTCCTTAGATTGATGTAGTCAATTATTAATTGACATATAATCAATCTCTAATTTATCAAATTAATAATTTTATGATCAATCAAGTAAATCATTTAAAAAAAATAATTAATCATTAACAAAAAAAAAGTTTTTAAATTAAAATTTTTAAAAACTTTGATTATTTTTATCCAAAAATAAAAAATAAAAGGGACTATTTACTCCAAATGCTAATGGAAATGGAAAAGCTTGCATTTTGGGCTTTTGCGCAGGTCAGTTTACGCCCAAAAGCTTCCATCCCCACATCGATCAAAATCCTTCCCTCTCGAAAATCACCATTTCAAATCGCAAACTCACAGTCATATTTACAGACTCTCTGCTCACAAATTTTTGAGTTTTCCTTTTAAAGGCTGGGGTACTTTAATCGGCGCTAGGGTTTCATATCCTTCCGTTTTTAACCCAAGAAGCTTTCACAAGTTACCACGCCCACAAACGAGAACGATGAAACCCAGATGCGGATCCCGAGCCCCCCCGGTAAAGCTCCTATCTTCTCTCTCTTTACCCTTTTCAGAACCCATTTTTGTTCTTATTCCGAAGCTCCTTTTTCGATCAGAAAGATCAAAAAACGATGTAGATTTGGAAAACTTGATTTACATGAAGCTCTGGGTTACTTTAATTTCATGATTCGGATGCGACCCTTGCCTTCTATTCGGGTTTTTAACCATTTCTTTGTGGCACTCTCCAAAGCGAATCATCTCTCTGCTGTTGTTTCTATGTACAGAGAAATGGCGGGTTTCGGCTGTGTCGATTTCCGGCCAAATGTCTGTACATTGACCATTGTGATAAAATGTCTATGCCGTTTGAAGAAGCTGGATTTGGGTTTCTCCGTTTTGGCAACTATGTTTAAGTATGGCCATAACCCGGATGCTTTTGCGCTTAATACTCTGCTTCACGGGCTTTGCGCGGATGGGTTGCTAGCTGCGGCGGGGGAGTTGTTTTTGGACATGGTGGCAAATGAAAAGCCGTGTAATGGATATACTTATGGTATCTTGCTCGATGCGTTTTGTAAGGCCGGAGAAACTTGCAGGGCACTTGAGGTAATGGGGTTTATGTATGGCGATCATAGGATTAGACCCGTTGTTGGTTGTTGCAATCGGATTATTCGTAGTCTTTGCAAAGAAGGACGAGCGGACAAGGCCTTGAGCTTGTTTGAAGATATGATCAGCCTTGATGTTGTACCAAATGTCGTGACTTTTACTTCTTTGATTCACGGGTTATGCCGGGGTGGTCGTTGGAAAGAAGCAATGAAATTTTTAGAAATCATGGTTGTGTGGGGAGTCCCTCCGAATATTGTTGTATACACCTCGATATTGGACGCTATGTGCAAGGAAGAGAGAGTTGATCAGGCTCTTGATCTCCTGAAGGCAATGAATAATAGAGGAATAAAGCCGAATGTCATAACATACACTTCCTTAATTGGTGGATTTTGTCGTTTGGGTCAATGGAGTAAAGCCGTCCGTTTGTTAGATCAAATGAAAAATGAAGGTGTTCCAGCAAATGTTTTTACCTTCACCACCATCGTGGACGCTCTTTGCAAGAAAAAAAGGATGAAGGAAGCCTTTGACGTGTTTCATCTCATGATTCAGAGAGGCGTAAGGCCAAATATTGTCACTTATAGTACACTGCTTTATGGATTAAGCCATTTGGGTCAGTGGCAAGAAGTTACGAGGTTGTTCGATGAAATGGGGAGGGTGAACATATCTCCTGATATAATAGCTTTAAATGGAGTTTTGGATGCTTTTTGTAAAGAAGGTGTGATGGACAAAGCCGAAAAATTGCTTGATCGAATGATTCGACATGGTCCCAAGCCTAATACTATTACCTACACAACATTGATCAAGGGGTATTGTCTACTCGGGGAAATGGATGAGGCGAAAAAGGTTTTTGAACAAATGGAATCAATGGGCGTTCGACCTAATATTATTTCGTATAACACTTTGATCATTGGTTATATAAAGGTCAACAGAATTAATATTGCTCTCACGCTTCTTGAAGATGTGATCCAAAAAGGGTTGGTTCCTAATGATGTAACCGCAGGCATTTTGAAAAACATTCGAGCTAGAAGGATTACTTCGTTTGTATGATCAGTCTCTGTAAGGTGCGATAAAGTATCGATCAAAGTGCCGTGAGCTTCTTTGGAGAGACCGGGGTCAAATCAGATTGCAGAATTGACATTCTTTCAGTTGCAGAATTCCACTACGGCGAAAGAGAGATTGTTGAAACAATCTTAACAAATTTATATTTCTAGCAGTCAACTGAAATACTTGCTTACTCAGAAGGGCGCAATGAAGCTAACACTCGTGAAGTTGTATATTATTCCATTGTGATTCAAACTCCCCTGTTTGAGATGACAAACCGATTTAATCCATTTTTTTGGACAGCTGACGACATCCGGAGGAAAAACGTTAAGTATATCTTCCGAACGGAAGTAGTCTGACAATTCTGTTGAAACTACAGGCAAATAAGCTTCTACATCTAATTGTGGTATGAATTGCACTTTTCATTCTGTGTTTGACAGTACCGTATTTCCTTGGTATTTACGTTTCATAAGAAATATAATTCTACGTTAGACTTTTCAAGGTTAAATTATTGTTAGCAAGAGATTGTACTTCCATTGAATGCATATGTTTGGAATGATGGAGTATCTTCGAAGTTGTAGTAGCCCAAAGGCTCCAGACATGGCAAGATAACAAATTTCGCGATCGGACAAAGCAAAAGCAGGTAGTTTGTGCTAATGCTCCTTGCATGAGATCGCAGAACCTTGGTGTGCCCTGTCTAATCTTGAACTCATGTAATAGTGCATGGAAACCATATCAATATATATATATATATATATATATATATGCGTTTTTAATTAACTCCAGTTCAACATTCTGATGCAGGGGAGTTTCACCTTGCCATGCATATCAAACAATTTCCAAGTCACTTAAAGGCTACACTAGGTAAAGGTTTGTTTTTTCAAGAGGAATGAACATCTCGTGGAATCTAAGATTGATGCAGATTGAACAAGCTCAATCACTGATCGGAGAGCCACCATGGGTTAGTGTACCTTCGTAGGTAGTTAACCAGAACATGACGTCGAGGAGTATGAAACAATCTGTTGTTGCACGACCGAGTGCCGATGCTGAGTTTTGTGCAAATGGCTTAGGAATATGCGAAGTCTTGTGGATTAAAGTACGCTTGAATTGACAGAAAACATACCAAAGATTCTCGTGCCTCGTTCGTTCATTTGGTTTTTTTACATGAGTTTACCTTCCTTATTCATCAGGGGTGGTCTTTGATTTTGTCAAACCAGCTCTCATCTCAAGAAAACGATTCCGAGCGATTACAAGAATTTCGGGTGAAGAATTTCTTGCAGTTTTCAGGAAAGGTGATAAACTCTTAACCAGTTCATAAACTACATTTCATGATTCCTAGGTCATGGTATAGACAAGTCTCATCTTGATTTGAATAATATTGGCCTTTTAAATGAATAACATCCTTCTTGACAAACTTCTCTGGAGATTGGAATCAATCACAAGCAGATCAAGCTTCGACCTTTCAATTCCACTTCACAATCTCTCGTAATCGAGTTTCTCCGACTGCAAGAACAGACGAGAAATGTCACTAAACAGCTTCATTTCGCTAGAATGAGCTCAAACAGGACCCGATTTTCGTTTTAGAGCTAAAACTATTTTTAGGGACTAGCTCGTGATTGGCATCCTTACATCATTAGCAATTTTTTGCCAGCCAATAAAACTAGGGCACCGCCCTTTCCGTACCGGTTGAATTGCTCAATGTTTTTTCAGATGTTGGATGATGGTAAGAAAAGACAGACAATTGATTTTTTTTTTTTTTATCTGTTCAGGTCATGCCTGATTAAAGTAGCTCAAACTTCATAAAACATGTCTTTTTTTTTTTCATCAACCAATGCCTGATAAATTACTTATAAGGAGGAAAAGACTAGTGTAATTCTAGCATAAAATAAGCAGTTAAAGTAGAGTACCTTAATAAGCATATCGGTTGGAAGCCAAGCCGGTGCTGTCGGAATCCCAACCCATGCTACCTATATATCAATAACGTCTCAGCAAATTCACCGTCGACTTTCTTTCGCATTCACAAAATCATAAGAACAAAAGGAGTCACTTACCAGTGCATGCTCGCCTGTTTCGAAAATGCGTAAATCCAAGACCTGAGAATGTTTCCATGTAAGTCACTCACAAATCTTGAATAAAACCTGGACCAAGAAATTTTGCCGTTCTACTGATCGATGCTATTCGACATCGTTTCATGACTTGTATGAGAAGGTACGAAAGATTTACCTCGCCGCGGTCTTCATAGATGTAGTCCAAGCCTTTGTAGTAAGGAGGGTGACCAACAGATAGATACTGCAGTTTGTATCAATATCTCAGTATTCCAAGCAAACGAAAGCACTGCAAATAAATCATTGTATCAAAGTACAATGTTTGTATTACCACAAATGAATTACATCACACTGAGTGAAAACCTCTCTGTTTTGAGGGACTCTCCATATATTTTATACAAGGATCAACGTTTTGAAGACATTTGTAAGTTTCAGTAAGAGCGGTGTCAGGAATCTAATTTTTCGATAACAACTCACATGACAATAAATTGTCACTTTTCACAATTGTTTAATTTAATTAATGTCACAATTTATTTAATTTCTATCAATAAAAAAAATGACAGCTGAAATTTTTCTTTTTTTAATATTAATTAGTTGAGGCAGAGACGGAAGGAATAAAGGCCCAGAGGGGGGTTAAACACCCTCAACTTTTCTTTTCTTTTCTTTTCTTTTCTTTTTTAAGATGGCCTATAATTTTGTATACGAATTCATAATATGCCTGTTAAAAAAATAAAAAAGGGTTTGATCATACTGAACCTTAAATACTGATTATATTGTTACTAGCTCCTTTTATATATATATATATATATTTCTAATTTCGTCATTGCACTTACATTTACACTATTCAGATACTTTTCTTTATCCACCCTCACAATCTGACCTTTCTTCACTGCACAAAAGGAAAAAAAAAAAAAAAAAAACGATTATCAATAAACCATATTGAAATATCTCTTTCTGTTAAAACCAAATTTCTAAAAATCCAATAAAAAAAATTTTTCAAAGAAAAAAAAAAGGAAAAAGAAAAGAGAACTGACTCGAATAGACGGGTCTTTTGGGAAGCTTAGAAGGAGCAGGTTTAGGAGGGGAAGAAGGTTGAGCATTGGAGGAGTCTTGGGGTTTGGGTTCTGAGGTGGTCTTGTCCTTGTCTGGCTCTGCAGATTTTACTGCTCTAATTGACAGAAAACCAATTGGGTTTCTTCTCGAAGTTTGTGAAAAGTGAGAAAATCTTGGGAAAGAGCTCTGTGATAAAGTTGCAGAGAAGGCCATGGGGTAGAAGAGAGAGTCCTTGAGAGCAGCTGAGTCTTGCTCTACTCTTCTAATAATATGTGCAGATAAGGCGATAGAGTAAAACTAAAGCGACCGAGAAGTCCTAATTTTGCACCATTCATCATTTGCCATCCGCTACAAAACAGGCCCACAAGACACGTGGCACCATCTTCCACAAAACAGTCCCACAAGAATAAGATAACGAGAATCGAATCACGGTTGACAAAGGAGAGAAACGTAGTAAAGACACCCACTCGTGTCAACGATAAAAAAGATATAAACTTAATAAAAACACCCATTTGTGTCAACCCATCCACCCTACATGGGTATACTCTGTTTTTTTTTATTTCATGTGTATAAAATAATTTATATATATATATATATTTTTTTTTTTTTTTAAGTTCAGATGACCTATATCATCACACTAGGAATATGGTCATTTAATTTCAAACCTCACGTCTGTTTGTTTTCTTTTTTCTTTTGCTCTTTTTTTAAGCATTAAAAATATGTCATCAGAGAACAAAGATTATAAAACTCTTTTCCATGTCTCCTTGAAGCGAAATGAAAATTTGTTTCTTCCGTAACAACAATAATTTCTCTAAAAAAATCAAAAAACATATTATGATAGGAAAGAAAAAGAAAAAGAAAAAGAAAAAAAAAAACAATAGTTCCTTTTTTTTTTTTTTTTGCATAAACAGTAGTTTCAATTACTTTAAAATTTATGGATTTAAACATCAACATGAAGCAGCAACGGGGAAAAAAAAAAAGTCTTAAATGGTTAAAGATGAAAAGAAAACCTAATAAATTAACTTTAACCATATGTCAACTTTGTTCTCTTATACTTCAATGTCAATTTGTGCAAACTATAACTGTAAACGTTTCATTTGAAACCAAAATATAAGTTTTGGGAAAAATACGTAATTTATTAATGTAAGAGTTTAAAAACTATACAATATTTTAAATAAAAAGAACAAAAATAAACAAGCAAGCAATTAATGAAAAAGCAAGCACACAAGTAGTTGAATTATAACAAAAAGTAAAAGAGATATTCTGACTTCCAGAAGAGGTAATGCATTTTTATTGAAACACTTAAATAACAAGTTTTGTTTTTCTAACATGGTGGTTTATTTTGAGGAAAAAATATGTAAAAAAAATCTGTAAAAGGAGTAATATTTTAGAAAATTGTGTGAAAATATGTCTAGGAGTTCATGTTTAAAATGTTATAAGCAACTTGAGAAACGTTGAGGGGAAAAAAGCAGAAAAAGCAAAAGTTTGAGAAGAGGGAGAGAAGCAATAGCAACTAAGTTAAATCAAATTACCTTTTTTTTTTCGTTGATGTTTTTAATAAATTACTTAATTCCTTACAAAATGATCTTAATATTGTACGTACCATGCTCAGCTTCCGGTTGCTTTTTTTTTTTCTCCTACTTTTTTCAATTATTGTATATATATATATATATATATTTTTTTTTTTTTTTTTGTTTCCCATTTAAACATTTTAATTAAATATGTCCCCACAAATATTTTTTCACACAATTTACAGAAATATTATTCCTACTAATTTATTTTTCTTAAGTATGTATTAAAAATAAAAAGACACTTAATCTTTAAATATTTCAATCAAAATGCATTACCTCTTTTAGAATTGAAAACATCTTTTATACTTTTTATTATTCAACTATTTGTCTGTGAGCTTGACTTTACATTAATTGCTTGCTTGTTTTCTTTAATATATATTTTTTCATACAGTTCTTTAAAATATTAATTTTAAAGCATGATTCTAATAATAATAAATTGCTCTATTGAGATCATTTTTATTAAATGTGCCCCATTTTTTTTCTTTTTGAAATATAAAATTATTGTTAATATGGTTTGATCAAAACATAATGGCTTGTTTATTCAACTTTTGGATTTTTTTTTTTTCAATCTTTGAAGTTCAAAACAAGCTTTTTTTTTTTTTTTTCTTTTTCTTAATTAGAAATTATGTCCGATTTAAATATTTTTTTCAGTCCTCTAAATTATTACCCTACAAGATACCTTTTTTCACCAATTGCACACTACAATAGTTTTCTCAAATTCGAAACTATTAATTGAAAATCTTATATTTACTATTTAAGTTTTATATTAAAAATTCACATTTCGGTTTTTTATAACATATCTTAAATTATTTATGTCAGTCTTAGATTATTTAACACATTATAAATGGAGTTGAGTTGATTTTTTGTGCACCCAACTTTTGGAAATCATATATTTTACAGGCTATCATTATTAATAGCTGATGCATTCATAAAATTTAATATATCTTTTCTGGCTTTTGAATTGATAGTAGATTTATGTAACTCAGTATTCACCAATATATATGAAAATTTCTTTCATTCTCAAATTAGGTCCTTAATTTACTAGGGCAAACAAAAATTCATGCTATATAAAACATTTTCCTCACCTGACAAAAGAAAAAAAAAACAATATTATGAAAATAAAAGGACTATATTAAAGTCTTTTCACAACAAGAATTACCAGCACTTATATATATATATATATATATATATATATATAATCTCTCTCTTTGAGGCTTTTAAAAAATGAAAAATAGAATTTTTTTTTTTTTAGCCCCATGTCAATTATTCTGCATTATATGTATTTTCGTTATGCTTATATTTGCATGAACTAAACCTACTTTTTTTATATTTAAAGTTTTTAGAGTTTTGTAAATTTTCTTTACATAACTTCTTTTACTATATTTTTATCCCTTCAATAATAAAATATTATGTTCCTTTTCAAAATTTAAAGGAAAAAAAAAACCCCAAAGTATTTGTTAACTTAAAAGCATAGAAGTTCGTAAAAAAATATATATTATAAAATAAAGGAAAAAATATTATTAAAAAAAAAAAAAAGCACGCAAGTGCTGTAGGCACTCTCACAAACTAGTAAAAATAATATAAATGTATAGAGAAAATTATCTAAATAACTATATTTTTTTATCTATTGACAAATATAACACAAACTCTCTTATCTTTACCAACGTGACACAAACTTTAATTTATTTTAGTTTAATTTTGTATAATAATGATTTAATACTATTTTTTTGTATTATATTAGTACAATACTTTCCCCATAAATAAGTAATTATTTCGTCATTAAAAAGACAAAAACATGTCTGTCGTGGTCTATATCCCCAAGAAAACTTGCATTTTCCATCGATGAGTGTTGATCGGAATCTTATTTTGCATTGTTCAGCACATCCTGCTTCATTGCTACATTCCCCACAAAGCATCCACTTGTTTGATTCTGCCGCTCAAAGCCAATCTGTCGTTAACTAATTCGTGTACACACACACACACACACACTCACACACACACATATATATATATATATAGAAAACAAATAGTAGCTACATCAATAAAAAGCCCTTTTTTCCATCGATAGGTACTGATTAACCTTATAATTTTGTAAAGGTCTTGCATTAAAAGTTTTCTTTTGTACAGTAAATATCATATATGCCTAGTACACGACAATATATCAACTGATGTTAAAAAATAAAATCTAAATATATTAAAGTTCAGTCTATAGGCCATACCATCTAATTCTTAAATAGTTCTCGCAGCAGACACTAATAATATATATATATATATATATTTAAATAAATTTACTTGCCCCAACAAATTTTTATAGAATTAAATACTTATACTACACAATTCTCTCCATACAAAATTAAAATTTTGTTAACTTTTCAAAAAAAAAAAAAGACAAAAATTGAATTAGAATTTTTAGGTCCAAACGCGAGTTTATGATCTTGAGCAAAATCTAGTCTTATAACATGTTCATATAAAAATTTAAAAATTCTATAAGAAATATCGTTAGGAAAAATACCTGGCCATAAATTCCTTCTTCCTCTAATACAACTTACAACTAGTAATCGTTTTTTTCTGGCAAAAAAACTAGTAATCTTTTCTTTTTAGGGAATTTTAGAGCAATCTAACATTTCACTATGTACGTGGATTCAAAAAGAGAAAATCCACTCTTTTTATTTACCTTAGTGCCTCATTAAAAAAAAAAAATCAAAAATCTTTTTAGAGTAAAATATTAATGAACTGACCTGAATGATGGACAACGATGAAGAAAATATAAACACAAAAGGCATGATGTTAATGAACTTGGAATTCATAGCTATTCTCAACTCGCACTGCCTTACAAAGAAGTATATGTATATATATACATATATGTATGTGTGTGTGTATATATATATATATATATATATATGCTTTCAGTGGATGCAATTCTTCTAAAAGGACCCCTCCAAAAGACAATTAAACCCTTGAACGATAAATGTTTAAGACTACTTTTTTAATTTTTTTGTCTATTTAAATTCATATTCCATTGAGGAGGAAAGGTTTGGTAATGTAAAAGTCTACAATGGAACAAACCGCATATCAGAGCGTTGCTCTTTCATCGCGTAGAAGTTTTTTTTTTTTTCTTTTTTTTCTTTTTTTTGGGTCGTTACACAACTAAAATCATTGAACCTCGTACTAAACACATTTAAAAGAAAAAAAGAAAAAAAAAATTTGTTGGCCATATAAAACAACGTTTTGACATTAGCAATTAAATACTAATTGGAAGTGATTGGTTTCAAATTTTGTCCCTTTGATTTCCCTTCCCGATCGAGTACAAACCACCTCTCCATTTTAGCTATGACTTATGTTTAAATTTACCCTCACGTATAAAATAATTATCTTTTCTCTTTTAAAATTAATTAATAGAAATACTTCTTTTTCAAAATATGAAAGTTGTTTTTTTGCCAGAACCAAAAAGGTTCAGTTTGGTTTTACAATGGATTTACTAATAATAAAAAGAAGCAGTATAGTTATGCCTAAATAAATTATTTAGGAGTAAATAATGATACTTAAAAAGTTATTGTAAAAGGCAGTAAATATATTATTTACTGGTAAATAGTGATGTTTACTTGATTTGAAAATAGCAAATTTAATATTTATTTAGTAAATACATTTCATTTTAGTGAATAAATCTAAATATTTATAGATAAATAAATGGACTTACTAAATAAAATAGAATAGATTTTCTAAACTAGATAAAAATTAATAAATCCAGTTACTTACGCGGAAATTTTTTATACATGGGGATTTTTATATATATTTTAAGTTTCTTAACCAAGTTTTATATTTACAAGGTAATCCAATATTGATGAGCTAAATCCGATTATTAGCACACAAATATTATTATTTACCCATAAATCAAGTATTTGTAATATTAGTTTAATACTTATTTGGTAAATACATTTTATTTTACTCAATAAATCTAAATATTTACAGGTAAATAAATAGACTTACTAAGTAAAAATAAAATAGATTTACTAAAATACGGAAAAAAATATTAAATCCAGTTATTTACCAGGAAATTTTTTTTATACCTTGGGATTTTTATATATACTACTTTTAACAACGTGGTCCGCTTGTTTGGTGATATATCTGAAAAAAAAAAAAAAAAAAAATTCTATAGAGACAAAAGAAAGGGGGGAAAATTACTAGATTGGGGCAAATTTGAGACTTTATTGTTAACAGGGCATGTTAGCACAAAAAAAAAAAAAGGCTTGTTTGGTTATATATCTGAAAAAAAAAATAATAAAAGTTCTATAGAGACAAAAGAAAGGGGAAAAAATTAGATTGGGGCAAATTTGAGACTTTTATTATTAACAGGACATGTTAGCACAAAAAAAATAAAAAAGGTGCCAAAAATTAAGAAAATAAAAAGAAAAATGAAAGCCTAAATGTCACATCAAGCATTAAGCAAAGTTATTTTGGAAATAAAATAGAAACATAAAATAAAAATAAAAAAGGTAACTAAATCAGTTAGAAAATCATCAAAATTCTTAAAAAGAGTGACACATGTTAATCATTAAGGACTACACAAAAAGTGTGACAATTGGATTGGCTCTTTTTATTATGTAAAGATTACTGAACTTAAAATTCATGGCTATCTTCAACTCGCACTGTCCTACAAAGAAGGATGATATTTATATAAATTAATATGATTTTCTTAGACACAAATCTTCTGAATGAAAAGCTTACTCTCTGTTTGGATGGAATATTCAATTTCTGAAATTGGAAATTTTTTACAAAAAAAAAAAGTGTTTGTCTCAACTTTTTCTATCATTATCTCATTTTGAAAAAGAAAAATTATCTCATTTCAAACTTACTTTGTATGATATTCTTTTGGAAAAAGAAAATGAATTTTTTGAAATCTTTTCACAATATACTATTCCCAACACTATATTTTTTTTTTCATTCTAAACAATTTTTTGTTTTCAAAAAGAAAATTTTTTATATATCCAAACACCATCTTATCTCAAAATTAATAGACTATCTCATTTAAAATAAGAAAATTTTTCTTTTCAGAAATGAATATGTGATCCAAACGGAGTCTTAATATACATGTGTGGGTCTCATCCCTTTAACAATAAAGGTAAATAGCTAGGTTGGTCTCTAAACTTTTAATTTTGTGCAAGTTTAAAATTTTACTACAATAGTCCTTTTATGTTAATTTTTTGATGAAATCCGTTAGCGAACATCACATTTCGGTCAAATTACTAACAGATTCCGTTCAAAAATTAATGGAAAAGACTATTGCAGTAATATTTTATAAGTTTAGTGATATTTCAGCTATGACGAAAAACTCATAAACTAAAGTTATATAATATTAAAAGTTAGAAACTAAACGAGTAATTTGTCCTTTAATAATATTTACATTCATTTGTCCACGGTAAGGAGGAAAGGTTTGGCAATATAAAAAGTCTATAATGAAAAAAATCCTTAGATCGGAGGATTGCTCTTTCATTGCATAAGAGGACCTTTTTTTTGTTTTGTTTTTTTTTTTTTTTTTTTGGGACTGGCACTCAGATCAGGGGATTGCTCTTTCATGGCAAAAGAGGGTTTTTTTTTTTTTTTTTTTTTTTTTTTTTGTACTGGCACATGCTAATTACTTACCCAAACAATTTGCTAGACATATAACACAATGTTTTGACATTACGCAATCAAATACTAACTAGAAGTGATTGATCAAAAAAAAAAAAAAAAAAAAAAGAAGTGATTGGTTTCAAATTCTGTCCCTTTGATTTGCCTTCCGGACTACAAACCACCTTTTGTTTTCAGCTTTAGCTTATGTTAAAAATAACTCTCATCAGTCTTATGTATCAAACTTATCGATTGTCAAGTACCACACTACACAATAAACATTTGAGATCATATATGCATGCATACACATATAAAATCAAGAAAGCTAGAGAACACCAGAATTTGTTATTTTTGTATGCTTTTAACCATATCAATAAATAATCAATTTGATTTTGCCTTCTTTAACTTGGAGCCGTCATTTTGGATCCAACAAGAAATAAATTAGTAATAAAATGGGGGAAATTGGTTGATTGTCATGTCACTAGAAGCCAAAATACTGTTCCTGAATAATATTAATAGTGATGATGATGACGAAAAACAAGTTATTTCCTCTTTTTTGTTTTCTTTTTTCTTGATGTTTAGGATTTTTGTCGTGCAAGAGGGGCAAATTGGGTAGCAACCCCTCAGAATTAGGATGGAAAATGGGCAATATTTTTTAAGTCTTTCATCTCAAGCCACTAGAGTTAGCCTATTATGAGGGTGGAGTGGGCGAAGGGTTTAGAATGCCTTAATCCCACGTTCAAATTTAGACATGTGCATAAATATTAGTATTATTAGAGTAATACTGGGGGTTAAAGGGCCACATGGGTGCATATCAACCAAAAAAAAAAAAGAGTTTCATCTCTTTCTCATATGGAACAAGATATTTCATATGTACTTTTTTCAGTATTTTTCAACTTTATTAGTATACTTTAAGAGTCAATTTTTTATTCATATATTCACCATTATGAGAATAAAAATATATTATTTCGAACTCATTTCTGAGCCTGTCAATAATATGTTGCTGGCCCCACTCAAAATAGAGCCTCAAAAGATTACCCAAACATGAGTTTTCAAACTATTTTCCAACAATATATTGAGGCTAGAAAAAATGTTTTGAGTATGGATAAAATTTGAGAGAAAGGATTCTAACATGAACGAAGGAAAAAAAACACCAAGAGAGAGAACCCGCAAGGAAAAAAAGAAAGAAAGTTGGATGTCACGTGAAAGATACAAGAAGACGAAAGAATTATTTTTTACACTTTTAAATATGCGTCTGGATAGATGTATATAATATATAGATATAAATATAGATGTATGGATATGTATAGATATAGATGTATAGAAAAATTATCAGGAACAACACTTCAAGAAGAAGCACGTAAAACGCTTGTCCCCGTAATCATGATATTGTTTCTATCTTGAGGTCCTAAACGCAATATGATCACTCTTTAACTCTCAGAAAATCTAATGCATAAATATGAAGCTAGCTTTAAGGTACTTTGATCATAACAAAATTTAGGCAAAATTATTATCGAGTTTTTTTGTCCCCCTAAAATTGTTATCGAATTCAAAACACAGGTCTTATATAAAATATTTCATTCATATTAAAGTCTTTACTTAGTTAAAAAACCACTGTAAAGCCGAAATAATAAACATTTAATTAAAATGTGAGTCGAAAAGGTTGTTCAACTCCCTTTTTTTTTTTTTTTTTGGTTGAGCAATTAGAGTTGTGTTTGTTGGTTTCAAGTGTGTTCATTACTCGGATTTCCAAACCCTGCTGCAGTGAACTTGCTTGCTGCTATTGAAGATTCCTTAATAAACTTGTTTCTGTAATAAAACTTCAAGAAAACCAAATCCAATGCGTAATTTATTTGAATAAGATTATTCTTATTTATGCCTCCAAATTATTGTTCCCGTCTTGTTCTCTAAAGTTCCCAAAAAACAAAAATGAAAAGAAGAAGAAGAATTAGTCTTAAACTCCGTTAGAAGTTCAATTAAAAACAGGGAATAAAAATGATGCAACCATGTAGCCCATTTGTAGTGTTTTTTTAAAAAAAAACAAAATTCCTCTTAGAACTATTTTGTGAGACTAATTCACATATTTTTCCTTCCATTTATAACCAAAATTAGAGACCATTAAATGAGATTTATTCAAAATCTACTAAAGTAAAACGAAATTTTTTAAAAAAATTAAGGAGGCAAAATAAAAACCATAAAATTCGAAAGCATGGGTGAGAAGGATCCTTGTTTTGACACCATGAAGGCTACACTACTGATGAATTCATTAAAAACGACATTAAATTCAATCAAGCCAAAGCGTAACTTGCAAAATTATCACTGAATTTTCAATTTTAAATTTTAAAGGGCAAATTAACAGAAATTAAATACTATTATATTAAACAAGCATGGCAATTGTTTGAATCTGTCTCAAGCAAAAGATCCGGGGAAAAAGAGAGATGCTGATAAATTATCTCCAAAATATGAGAACCCCTACAAGAAAATGCAATGTCGAACATCGGTATCATCAACTAGAGCGAAAACAAAATCCATCTGAAATCTTTTCTCTAATCGAGTCCAAAACAAAATTTTGGCGTGCAACCCACTAAAAAAACAGTTCTGTAAAAAGAGATCTTAAAGTTCACATCACACCGTTCTATGCCTCAGTTACAGGGTATTCAAACACAACATCCTTGCCCGAAAGCTTCCTGTAAACCGAAGCAAAACTCTCGAGCTTGTACTCGGTGTTGTTTCGTTCCTTAGGATCCAAGAAAACCTGAGGGGCAAAGAATATCAAAAAGTTAATGCAGTAACAGAGAAAACATATTGAAATCCCATACCAATCAGGTTAACACGGGAATTATAAAGTAAAGAACAGAACACAGTAAGCATTTGGACAACCATACATATCTTGTCAAGAGAGACTACCAGAAACTTAAATATTTTTTCTTTTAACCCTTTAACGTTAATCATAATAGTTTACCTTCATTATCTTGGAGCCATCGAGACGATATCTGGTGCGCTTCCCTACAATCTCAGCTGGCAATACAACATCCTCCAGCATTGCCTCATGGACAGAAGTGAGGGTACGGCTGCGGGGCCTTTGAGCTGCAGAGCCCTTCTTTGGCGGCCTCAAGATCCTCCTTGTGGCAATCACAATAACATCCTATCATTCGAAAGCCCAGAAAGCTTAATTAGGAAACAGTGTTATAAAAGTACGCATGTATGAACTCTACAAGTACTGCATAACGTTTTATAAGAGTTGGTCATCAACTACTATCATTTACATAGTCCACTCTCATGCAGTGAACCTGAAAATGTGATGCTTCATGACAAAATGAGACAAGCCCACTGGAGATCAAAGGAATAGAACGATAAAGCCAACTTAAAAGAACTCAAATTAAAATACAAGGAAAAGAAGAACTCAAAGTGATGGATAAAATAATTCCTGTTGTACACCGCAACTGATTTGATTTTTCAAAAGATAACAGAATTGAAGCATATACAATTTAACGTCCAACCAATAAACATAAACAATTAGTCACCTTGCCGCTGAACTTCTTCTCAAGCTCTCTCACAAGCCTGACATGAATCTTGCGGAAAGCTTTCCTCAACCTGTATGGGACATGAATCACAACAGCCTTTCGACCCCCAGAGACATCAACTTGACTGCAACAGAACAAATATTACTACTCATTTAGTAGACAACAACAGCATTGTATCCCCAATTCAGTCATCGAATCGACATTCTTACAGGGCAGAATTTATGTATAGATCCTTCAGGTCGCTTTTCAGCTCCTGGTTGGTGTTCTCCAAATCAAATATAGCCTTCAGAAAAACAGATTTGAATCACATTAGCAATGTATAACCACCGCACAAGAATAAGAAGGCACAACAAACAACCGGGTTTACACACCTGAGCTACCGACTCCTCGAATTCAGTGGGTTCGACATCCTTGTCCTTGTGAATCTTCTTCCTTGAAGTATACATCTTGTGAAAACTGGATCAATAAAATAAATAAATAAATAAATAAAAGGACAAGGAAACATAAGAGGGTGCATCTCCTTTGGATTCCATAACAACTACACACACACACACACACACACACACACAATATCCATAAAGAAATTTGAAAAAGACACACGACAGGAGAATCCCATTTCCATCTATCATCTAGAAATTCCAGAAGCATGGTGTAACGTTTTCCACACCAAATTATAAGTTGATAGAATCACATTCTTATATATTTATAGCAGAAACCACTAAAATCCTAAAAAATACAAGTATAATAATTCGAAAAATAAAAGAAAGAAAAAAGAATTTAGAAAACAATGCACATTTTAAGAGGGGAAAAGACAATACCTAGAAAAGAAGCAAATTGAATTTGCACAAGAATTTTTCATAAATGCAACTATTTTGACCCATCAACAAACAATAAAGAGTGCTCATTAAAAACCCAGTAACAGAGGCTTCCTTCCCAGCTGTTTGGCGAGCAAGAAAATTCAAAAACTAGAACCATTTTCCATGTACACAACATCAATTCCAAATAATCAAGATAAACCATAAATTTCATCTACAGTTCGCAGTTATACATTCAACATTTGCCCGGAAACTCAATAAACCAATTCAATACAAAAAAAAAAAAAAAAAAAAGAAAAAGAAAAATCGTTCAATATCACCGAAACAAAAAGACAAATTTTTGAAAAAGAATTTCAACGAAGAGAAACTGCGAGAAACATTAATGGGTATTTGAGCTTTTACCTGAAGAGATCTGGAGAGACTGGAGGGAGTGAGAGACTCAAAACCCTAAAAGCTTTGCGTTTTTTCGCAGATGAGAGAGAGAGAGAGCCCTTCTAGGGTTTGGGAGACGAAGAAAGATTAAAAGGAATATTGAACGGCTGAGATGCTTCACTTGTACAACTGGACGGATGCGATTGTGGGCCTAAATTACAATGTTTATCGAATCACAGCCGTTCGTTTAAGAGCATCGAATGGTCCAGGTAACTGAAGTAAATAATTACACTAATATTTTTTAAAAAAATTAATTTAGTAAATAAAATCTTTACAAAAATAATTAAAATAAATAGTAAACAAGATTTTAAAATATTTTAAATAAAAAACAGTAAATAGTAAATTTATTAAGGAAAACTATCTATTTATTAAAAGTAAACAAGATAATTTGCCTAGTTAATTTTTTTTATCTACGGCTATTTATTATAAGAATTTTAAAATATATTATTTATTTTAATTATTTAATTAATTGTCCTTTTGTATTTAGTTTTTTTTTTTTTTTTGAAAAATTTTATTTGTTCTGTAAGGATAAACATTAAAGACATTTAAGGTGCGTTTGATATTAAAATTTGGATTTGAATTGAATTGTATGTTTGGTAAAGCATTTGAATTATTAGAGTTAAAATGGTAAAAATTTGAAATGTGTTTAGAAAAAAAATATCAATATAAAACTTATTTTATTCGTTTTTTTTTAAGGAGAAAATTTCATTAAACTCACTAAGAAGATATAAAAATACCAAACATTTGAAACCCGTATTACATGAGATAAAACCCTCCAACAAGAACGGATCCACCAGTAAAATCTGATGATGCATAAAAAGAAAGACGTATGATTGGGCCCAATAATGGGAATATACCTTGACACACTGAAATTAAGCACATGTAATATTCTTTTTGACAAAACCCCGATAATCAATAGATTTATCCCCATCAATCGAGGGCAAAGACTTAGTAGTATTAAAGTCACTACTAACTCCGCATAGAAGTACCTCTAGCGAGACTAAAACATTGTCAAGACTCAGATCTAATGGATAAACAACTAACTCGGAAGTGAATAAACCACATCCGTTATTATAAACAACAAAAAGAAAAAAAAAACATCCAAAAAAAAGACGACGAATACATCATTATTATTAGACACAAACTTACACACTAAAAAACAAAAAAACCATTCACACAGAAAATAGTCCTTGCTAATAAAACTAACCATATCATCGGGAGAAATTAGATTGCTAAAGTTGAGCTGCTGTAGGACCTTTCCGATGTGTGACGACTACGCACCACCACCAACTATCTCATTTATACTTTGCTTCTTCCCACAACACTGATAAAACAAACCACATCATTGGAAGAAACTGGATTTCGTTCGTTTTGAATTCCATGCAATTTGGAAAAAAGAAATGTCTCAGTTAGACTTATATTTGTAAAATTATGGACTTTTAAAATTTGAATTACGAAACTCTAATAGAACAGTGAATAGTGAAATTGAAGGAAAAAGACAAAAATTGAGTTATAATTTTATTATCCGAACCTTGGCCCCAAACGGTCCCTTAGATTTAATTTGCAATGCTCGACAATACACGCACTCTGGTAACTACCCATAACTCGCTTTGATACTTCTATAATCTCTCTTAGGAAGCAAAAATTCATTTAGCTTTTTTTTTTCCCTTCTTTTTAAAATTGGGATAGGGGATTCGAACTGTATAACTTTTGATAGAATTAAATATGAAATCATGTTAGACCATGCCTATAACACGCAAAAATTCATTTATCTGCCATCATAGTTAATTGGTCTAATTGTCTTTATACACACACATATATATATATATATATATATATCTAACATCTGACAATACTTCAAGTACCGAAAGTAAACTAGGGTTAAGATGCTAATGCTTCTTACTTATTTTCATAAATAAAGTTTGACTAACAAATTGTAAATAATTAAAAGGGTGAAGAGGAATTTTATTTCTCAAGAAAAACAACATGAAGACTTATTACAAAATGATACCTTATCATTTCACGGTGTCAGAACATTGGGGTACATTTGTATCACAAAAAAGACGGCGAATAATTTGATATCTTCTTCTCCTTCTTCTTCTTTTTCTTAAAATTTTTTTAATGTCAAAAAGACAATTCATGTCTGAAAAAAAAAATTTACCATCCCCTAAAACTAGAACCCAGGCTTGATATATTGGAAACAACTCATGCAATAAATTCTAATTAACATGTCCCCACGAACAAATTAAAATTTTTAAATTTAAGGATACCTATACGAGAATTATCAAAATATAAAGGTACCAACATAGTATCTAGATACACAGTAGATTACCAATTATAATACAGTAGATTACCAATGATAATATAGTAGACTACCAGCAGCACAAAAAGTCGACAATTAGATTACTAACGTAACCTATTACGGCACTTGTTAAGAGTGTATTTAGTATTCAGGTTTTCAACTGTTTCATTTATTACCAAAAAGAAAATAAAAATCTTCCAATGACAAATTTCAAACTACAACGTCTATACTGATATTTGCAAAGACGAAAAATAAATAAATAAACTTTTGATTGTAGTAAAATTGAGCTTGGCTGAGCAACTTGATTTGTTTTTGCTTCTTGCAACATTTTAAGGAATGCGCTTGTAACGAGGGGCATTTTAAGTCACTACTTAATTACTCTGAGATTTATATATTATATATTTTTTTGGTGGAATGATTTATATATTTTTCTTTATGTATTAACTATATTCTTCTTTACAGTTGACAAGGGTGTGTATGTTCTCCACCCTTATACATTCCACTCTTTTTATCCTCATAGCCATTTTTATATTTGTCTAATTTAATATAAGTGTGAGTGCAGGTAAGTCTCATTTAAGGTATTATTTCATACTTTACTCATTTACACATTAAAAAAAAAAAAAAAAACTCAAACGAATTTCATTAACTTTTTCACAACATTTGATAACATAATCATAAATGTAACTATAAATAAAATAAATCTTAAAAACAAATCAAATCTCCATAAAACATAAATAAATTCATAAAAAAACTAAAACAATAAAACACTAAAAATTCATATTAAGTATATAAAAACATAAAAATATATTTTTAAGTGTAAATATAAGTGGAGCGGGTGCGACATGGGGAGCTTCCCCTATCCAGGCCCGCACTCATATTAAGATTAATCTTAACCCTCATACCCTATCCTTACCTATATATTATCCCATATACCACCCCTAATGAGGTGGATACCCTCGGGTACCCGTACTCATAGATAAAAATACTTTCTATATTTTCTTAGCATATAAGTTGTGAAATCATCATATCCATGTCACTTAGATCGGTTATGAGAACTTTTGCAAAATCTCATAAATTGAAGTCTTAAATTGATGTTTTCCACAAGAAAAAAATATATCTAAAAAAATTATCGTGACGTATATCATATTATAATTAATTATTCATTCTGTATTTTAAATTAACATTTGAATTATTATTTAATATATCAAGATGATATCAGCTAGTCGATAATTCTCAATGGGTTACCATTTAGTATCCAACGTGATACCACCAGTAACTGTCACTTCGAGCGGGATATTGGTTAGCAAATGGTTACTGACCCGTAACCACCACCCAACAGGATACATGCCTCTAGCGAAAATACCGAATGGTAATCTGATTACCAACTAGTAACTACCATCTCCAGTGGATACCAAATGGTTACCAAACGGTAACCAGATGGTTAATAACCGCCAATTCGTTGGATTTGATCATCGGAATAATGATAAAAATTGACAAGAATTGATTATAAATCACAAAAACCAACAAACACCAAGAAAACATACACCAAAATATATTTTTTAAAAAATCAAAATCTGAAAAAAAAAAAAAAAAAAAATCACCTCCTGCGGTGGAGATCTTGGTGGGAGATCTCAAATCTCCACCTCCTCACGGTCACGGCTTGCTGGCCAAGGAGATCTGAGCTCCATACGACACGGCTCACGGTGGAGGAGATCTCAGATCTCGTCGGCATTGCGATTTTCCTCCTGCGATCAAGGCGACAGAAGGCAGTGATCTCATACAAAGTAACCGACAGTGAAAGAGCTAAAGGTGGAAAGGATCGAAGCTGGGGCTGGAGATCAGTGCTTGTGAGTGGAGGATTGGAGCTGAACCACAGTTTCGCACGTAGAGAGAGGAGATATCGTTGGAGGGTGTCGAAAGAGAGGGGACCGTTAGAGGTAGAAGAAAGTGTGTGGGAACATCAGAGGTAGGAGAGAGTGAGGTGCGGTCCGTCGGAGGGAAGAAAGAAAAGGGAGGGGTCGTCCACCGTGACGGTGAGAGAGAAAGCAAGAGGAAAACAAACCTGGCTTAAATATAAATAAAGATATTTTAGTACATTTAATTTAAATGATTACATCATTATGGCATATAATCTAATTTTCCCTTTAATGACCAACAATAATCCAATGATAATTTGGACAATAGGTTACTCCTTGTACTATTACGACACTTGTTAGGAGTACAGCTAGTATTACAGGTTTTCAACTGTTGCAATTATGGCAAAATAAAATAAAATAATTCAAAATCTTATATATTATAGAATTCAATTTAGAACGTTTGTGTCTGATATTGGTCTTTTTAAAAAAGAACTCTTTACCCTAGTAAAATTGAGATTGGCTAAGCAACTATGATTTGCTTTTGCTCCTTGAAACATTTGATGGAACGCACTTCCAAAGAGTGGCATAAACTTCTATTTACACACTCTAAGCGTTCATTTGGCACAATCATTTAGAAACATTTGAGAAATCCAATTTGAATGATCATTCCAAATTTGAGTTTGTTAAAAACAATTGAAAATAGAACATTCAAATATCATTTGAGTTTTTGTTCTTAAATTACAAATAGTCCTCTCCTAATCAAAATTTAGCTACAGTGATTAAAAAAAAAAAACTTGAAAACTATTTCACATGCCATTTTCTATTTCTCTCGTGTTTTTTCAGATAATTACTTCCAAATGCATATTTAAATGTTTCTATTCAAATATTTTATTCAGAATATTAACATCCAACTACCAGTTTAAATGACAGTTCAAATGTTTCTGTCTATAATTTTTCATTCAAATATTTTCATAAGGATGCTTCCCCCAAACGGACTATAAGATTTATATCCATTCTTAATCCTTTTATTTTTATGTTATAATCAATCAATGACTACCGATGATCCGCCGACGTCAACAAATGAACACTAGTGGGCAGTCATCAGAGTCACTCACTAGATGACTATAGGTCTTTCATGGGAATGAGTTCCCAAAATCGTCATGTGATAATCTGTTGTCATTGTCATTAGTCGGCAAAGCTAACCATTGAATGACCAGCAGTTGTGTGCCAACATGAGTTACTAAGTCGAATAGCCACCAGTTATCACTAATGCATATTGCTAGGGTGTAGTAACATCCTTGCAATTTCTTAGTGGAACCAAAATCTTGTGACCCTTGTTAATCTCACGTGACATCTGAGTTATGTTAGGCAAAGATCAAATACGTTTTATTCAACATTAATTTTGACATATAATGTATAGAGTGCAAGTGTTTTTAGAATTTGCAACTTTCAAAATTGAAATCTGGAATATGAAAATGAAAAATTATGGATCAAGTACGCGTTAATCAAGGTTAATTTTGACGTTATAACATTACAACATAAGTGTTCTGAGAATTTACAACTTTCAAAAGTAAACTATATTAAACATGAAAGTGACAAAGTAATGCTAACAAAGATAATTACAGTTTTTTTTTTTTCCCAGAGGGAAGGCCATTGTAGACAAATAAATAATTTGAGGATTAATTGTGGGACGTTTTAAAGTTGGGGACTAAAATGGGATTGAACCGTGGTTGCTGGCATAGCCTAGTGATAATACCATATCTAACTCCACCTCAAGGTACAGAATTCAAATCCTTTAGCCCCAAGTTGAAAAAAAAGGGGGGAGGGGGGAGGGGGGAGGGGGATTGAATCTTTAATTCAGAGATAATGAAATTAATCCTTCATTTTTTATCTTTTCCTACACTTTTTTTTTAATATCAGTCGGTATCACGGTGGTTATCAATAAGTAACCATCAGTTGACTGGTATCATGGTACTAGCCGATTGGTAACTAGTTAGTAATCATTGACGATGGATACTTATATGATTACCGGTCGATCTTATAACAGTTACTGACAAGTAACCGGAGGATATATTTGATACTCTAAATTCAAATGTACGAAATAGTGTGGCATTTTTTCAAAAAAAAAATTTGGTGCCAATGGCATAACTCAGTTTAAGCCACGAAAATGTGGCATTCCTATTAAGATCTCATCATGTAGCCTTTTTTTTTTTTTGGTTTTGTTCAGTTTTGTTTTGTAAATTAAATGTCCGGCAAAATGGGCTAGACTTGGATGAGCCTGGCTCAAACAAGAAGTAAATAACATTTTTCCAAAGATAATCAAGATATAGTAGGTTTTAAATATTTGACGTAAATTATAATAAATAACAAATTTATCAAGTAAATGATATATATATATATAATTACTTCTTATAAATATTATTTTCTTAATAAAATTATTATTTACCCTATAAATTTTTTTATTTACTTTAAATATTTAAAACCTTATTATTTGTGATTGTATGTATAATTTAACGATAATAATATATATGATTTCACCTAAAATTATAAAGTTTGAATCCCCAATCTCAAGTTCAAAAAAAAAACTTACTATTTAATTTTGTTATTTCGTAAAAAAGCTATTTACTATGATCTCTCCTCAGAGAATTCCACTTCGTCTATTTCATTAACCCAGCTTATTATTATATTTTTCTTTCTTTACTTTTATTAATGTTTTTAATTATGCTACTTCTATTGTTTAACAATATATATATATATATATATATTTGGTAAATCTATTGTTTAATAATACTTGTTTCTCTAATTCATCATTCGCAAAAGCTCAACCCTTCGAAGTGGTATTTTGGGATTCTCCCACATTCGCCGTCTCTCAACTTGTGGCCTTTTTCCTCTTTCTTTTTATTTTGTTTTTGTTTTATTGTTTTTTTTTTTTTTTTTCAAGTGCTGTGCTTTGTGGAAACTCCCCGTTGGGGGTGGCCTTTTCTAGACGGTATTTTCCTGTTTTAATTTCAAAGTTCTCAAATCTGTAACTCGTTTTTTCTCTCTTATGTTTTTAAAAAACTCAATTTTTAAAAATTTATAATTTTCTTATTTTAAATCAAAATAAAATAATTCTTATGTCAAAATTCTCACAACGAAATGATGAACGAAACGAAATCCATTTGGCATTTTTTTCCAAACACATTTTAATGTTTACATTATTTTTTATATCACAATTTATTTTCAATTCAAATTTCAACCAAACACATGTTTACAAACCAACCTCCAAAACTCATTCTTCAAAAATCCCTCCAACTGGGCCATATTTCGGACTTATAGAAATCTACTCAGAAAAATTAGAGAACAGTACATCTTTTCCTCACATTGGATATTGAGAAAATATTCCTTTAATCAATTTCATTACATCTTGCATTAGGGAATTAGGCCAGATGATAATGGGTTTGGATGAGGGAGCGTATGCTTCCACCCCCTTCCCCCACCCCTACCTCTATCCTTCTTTTGCCCTGCATACCTACCTAACCTAAGGCGGGTCGAGAAAGAACTATTTCAATAAGATCTTATACTTTTTTTCATTTATCCCTTAAGAGTTAAATTGTTTTTCCCCTTTTTCTCAAATTATTAGCACTAGAGAAAATTACAATAAATGTAAAAATTAGCACATAATCATAATTCCATTTTTAAAATTTTTTAACTAACCATGTATTTTTATAACTAAAAATCCCCCTCTTATAAAACCATCAACATAAATCCCGAAATTGGTTTTATATCTTGTTTTTTATTTTTATTTTTCTTGAAATTTGACAACTAATAAATAAATATGTTAAGTCTATTATTATCTAAATTTCTAAAAGTGCCATAAATAAACTCTAAATAAAATAGGAAGACATGAAAATCAAAGTAATTAAAAAAAAATTAGAGTGAGTTTTCGTATTTGTCGAATTTTTAAATAAAACAAAAATTCCTGATTTCTTATTCTCTAATTTCCGTCTCATTATTTTCCATTTTTCTTGTTTTCTTTGTTATTCTTGGCATTGAGTTTAGGCATGCATATTGTCTGGAAACTTGGATATGTAAACAACAGTTATGGTTTTTTTTTTTTTTCATTTTATTTTTAATCAAAACAATTATGGCATTTTGAAAAGAAAAATTAAAAAGGTGGATGGCACCCTCCATTTTGGTTTTCCCATACACTTTTAAAAATTACTTACTATATCAATTTTAGAATTAAACAACTACTTGTTTAATCCCTTAATTTTTTTTTTCCAAAAAACCCTTATAAGTAAATTATTTACTTTTTTCTTTCTCCTTCCATTACAGTTTAAATCCCTATACTTTTTTTTTCCTTAACCTTTTTTTTAATGTTCTATTTTGTTGTTATTTTTTAATTCATTTCCATGATAACTTTTTTAAAGAGAAGATTCTTTTAATTTGTTCATTTTTATTCCTATTTTTCAATAGCTTTTGTAGCATGTTATAACTAGTTTTTTGTTTTCAAAGAAATAACAAGCAAATGAAAAACACATATACATAGTGTGGATATATTAATCAAATATATTGATTTGATTGGTTATTTATTTTATAAATAATTAAGAGAAATAGTTAGTAATTTATGCAAACAATGAATCATGAGTATTTTTTTTCTTATTATCTAATAAAAGTATTGACCAAATTCATAACATTTTCAACCATGTTTGTGGAATACTCAGCTTGATCAGTATATTATCATCAAGTTTTTATCGTTTCAAGAAGAAGTATACCAAAAAATAAGTTCGTAGATATTTATCTTAACATATAAACTGATGAAGAATTTTTACAGGACATCTAAAAAGAAAAAATTAAAAATAAAAATAAAACAAAACATATTAAAAAAACTGTGTAGCGGTTTAGATTTAGTATATGGAAAAAGAAGAAATAAAGAAAAAAGACAAATAATTTAGTTATAAGGGCTTTTTGGGAAAACTAAAGGGTGAAACAAGTAATTTTTTAATTCTAAAATTAATTTATTGATAATGTTAGGAAAATTTTAATTGATAAAAACTATCACCAAAGTCAGGATCTCATATTAAATTATATATAAAAAAAAAATTTAATCAGAAGCATACTTGAATTCATAGGGACAAATTGAAAAAGGATAAAGTCTTCCACAGTTAAATCTTCTTACGTTCTTAAGATGCTCTATGGATTCTCTCTTTTTAAAGAGAAGGAAGATGAGAGTAAATATTATGTATTATGATTTAATTTAAGGATCATAACTCTTATAATGACCCTTATATACTAATTTAAATTAGATTACCATCGACCCTAATTTAATTAATATTGGGTTTCTACATATTAATACACATACCAAATAAATATCTCTAGAACCCAATTAATATATAACTTATTTGGTCCTATTAGATTAGATAGCCTATAATATAATTGTCATTCAATATGTAAGCCCATAATAAGAAATTAATAAAATCTCAACAATCTTCCATTTGGGCTACATATGTTTTCTGAAACAATTATATTATTTATAGTCTTGAGTACGCACTGAAAAGCTATTTATTCTGAAATATCTCTTCAGTTACAATCTGGTCCATCTACTATATTAGTATGGGATTAAAGTGACCTTCATTACATATATTCGTAACTAGACCCATTAATAGTCACCATACCAATATATTCAATGACATAAATCGAATATGGATGTATAGCAGCATGAAAATTACATGCCATATGATCTTAAACATACCTATTTCAACTAGTCCAACTTTATTTTTTAGTGAGATCAAACTGAATAACATTTAGAATTTATAAATGAACCATATACTGTATTCTGTAGAAAATAAATACAAAACATGTTTGCAACAAATAACATCAAAATACAAACTCCCACTAAACATACACATTGTCAAATAAAACAACATCCATATGAGCAATGTGCTCATAAAAGACTTAGGGTGGTAAACCCTTAGTAAGTAAATCTACAATCTTGGAGTTTGTCCTGATATGTTCTATGGCCATCTGATGACTCTGAAATTTTTCTTTAACAACAAGAAACTTGAGGTCTATGTGCTTTGACTTCACAGAGTTTCTGTTGTTATTGGAATAAAGCACAACTGAATTATTATCACAATATATCTTTAACGGTTTTTAAATACCATCCACAATTCGCAGTCTAATGACAAAATTTCACAGCCATATCCTATGATTAGATATCTCATAACAGACTATAAATTCAGCTGACATATTGGAAGAAGCTACGAGTGTTTGCTTAGTACTCTTCAAGGGAATAGCTCCTCCAATTAACATGTAAATATAGCCTGACATTGATCTTTTACAGTTTTGGCATCCAACAAATCGAAATCAGAATATCCAATGATCTCTAATGATCTGATCTCCGATAAATGAACATATGATCTTATGTTCTCTGCAAATACCGCATAACCCATTTGGCTGCTTTCTAATGATCCATCATTGGGTTACTTAAATATCTGCCTAACATTTCCACTATGAATGCAATGTCCGGATGCGTGCATACTTGAAATACCTAAGACTTCCTACAGCTGACGCATAAGGAATATTTTGTATTTCTTTCCATTCCAATATATTCTCGAAGCACTGATTGAGACTAACTTATCTCCCTTAGTAACAGGGGTATATCTTAGTACATAATCTTTCATGCCAAATCTATCAAAACCTCTTTCAATATAGTTTTTTTGTTATAACCCAATGATACCTCGATAATGACCTCGATGTATATGTATGCCTAATAGAAAAGAGGCGTCATCTTAAAATTTTTAGTTAGAAATCTCTTGGTTTCATACAATAAGCCTATATCACTGCTGTCAAACAGTTTGTCGTCGACGTATAATACCAGGAATATATACTTACTTCCACTAAACTTATAGTATACACAATCATTAACCTTATTTACTTCAAACCCATACGAGATAATAACTTAACAAAATTTATGATACCATTGAGAGAAGCTTGTTTGAGACCATAGATAGATTTCTTCAATTTGTAGACCATTTTCTTTGGGTCACCGGATGAAAAAATTCATAGTTTATTAGGAATTTTAGCTACTGCTTTACTTGAAACCCTGTTAAAGATATATGCTACAATCTTTAGAGCTTTTCCCTAGAAGGATTCTGGTTAAGAATTATGATTAATCATACTTCTTATCATATTCTTAAGTGTTATGTTTCGTCTTTCAGCAATACCATTTATGCTAGGTTTGCCTGGCATTGTATATTGCGGGACGATACCGCATTTCTCTAGGAATTTCAGAAAGGTCCTGGACGTTGTTCACCAAATCCATCATATCTACCAAAGTATTCATCATCAAGGTCAGATTTGACAGCTTTAATTTTCTTGCCAAGTTGATTTTCAACTTCAGCTTTGAAGGCCTTAAATACATCCATGGATTGTGGCTTAACATAAATCAAATATATGTAAATGTACCATGAATAGTCATCTATGAACGTAATAAAATATTGTTAACATGTTCTACAAATATCAGTATGAATAAGTTCTAAGACATCAGAACATCTGTTGGTACCTAATTTCCTAATGTTTGTCTGTTTCTCCTTTATACACTTAATACAGACTTGAAAATTTGTCAAATCAAGAGGATCAAGAATCCCGTTAGACATAAGTCTTTGAATTCTCTATTTAAAGATATGACCTAAATGCTTATGCCATAGTGTGGTAGAATCTCTGTCAGTTAATTTTTATTTGTACCACATGAACTTGTATGTAAGATTTCATTAAATGAGACAATTGTATCTAACAAATATAGGTATCATGCAAAGATAAAGAACCAGCACCAATAAGATTCGAATCTTTAAAATACTAAATTTATTATTTTCAAATGAACAAGAATAACCAAATTTGTCCAAAACAGAAATTGAAACCAAAATCTGTCTAAAGTCAGAACTACACGAGTCTCTTTCAGATTCAAAAAATGACATGTTTTTAACAATAATCTAAATATTCCTATAACCTCTACTGCAACGTTTTTCATCGCCCATATAAATGAATCTTTTAATATCACTTAGCTATTGGCTCCATAGGTAACCCTACATAGAACATACTTATGTGAGTAGTACACCAGAATCTATATGTCTAGGTACATATGCTAAATTAACTTCAGAACATATCAAAGTGAGAAACATACTTTTCTTGACATGTCATTTGGAATACTTGGGACATTCTTTCTTCTTATGTGTAGCTTTCTCGTAAAAGTAATAGGTAAACTCCTCATCCTATTTTTTTTGTGCCTTATGTTGTGATGTCCCAGCTACAACTTCTTTTCCTCTTTTCCTTTTCTTGTCCTTAGAGGTGGCAGCAAGTCCTCAGATAGCTCTAACTTTTGTGCCTTGAGTTTGGAAGTGATATGAAACATCTCCATGATGTACTCCCTTATGTTCCCTTTTCATTTATATTTCATTGACACAAGGTTAGTCAAAAAGGTATTTGTTTCAGCCTTTTCATTTTTACAAAATGTTGTTCTATTTCCCTAAGGAATTTTGTAGCATTATTATCTTCGGACATACAGTGCCTAAAGGTTTGCGGAATGAAACATTTCATGATTATAAGACTCATGCGATTAGAACGGTCCCATTTCTCCATGTTCACTTTGTCATTAGTGGAACTTTTCTCATTAAGACGTGCGGGCCGTTCTCCTCGAAGCATAATGTCAAGATCTATGCAATCGAGAACAATCATAACATTCTCTTTGTAATTCTTGAAGTTTTTGCCATTAAGCACATGAATGGAATTAATATTGGTAGATATTATTGAAGTAAAAGTAGTAACTGAATCGAGAACAAAACAAAATAACAAGCTTACAATCAATAATCATGTCACAAAACGAGAATAATCAATTAATAAATGCATACATGACACGATTAAACAATTCACACAATGGAGGGCTAACACTAGATACCTAACACAATATTGACATTTAGTTTTTTGACATAAATATCAATTGTAAGTGATACTCTCTGTGTAGTAATAAAATATTGACAATTAATTATGTCAAGCAACAAGTATTTCTTTGGACCGACTCACTACTCATATGAAAAACTTAATAATCATCACATATCTATTACCATAAGTATGTCTGTTATTTGGTCAAATAACAACCTTCCTTTGGACCGGTCATTATTCGCATAAACAATAAACATAAACATCTTAATATTCCAAAATAATTAAATTTACATTATAGATATTATTTTGATAATATATAATTTCAATCAATTTATTTTGAAATATCTTGAGAAAAACAAGTCAAACCAATTACGTCAAAATCAAAGTCAACAATCAAACTTGGGCAAAGGTCAACACATAAAGGCGACAGTCGGCAGTCAGTCAACACATAGAGTCAAAGTAAACTAACTAGGTCGGATATTGTACGGATCATTCACGGATGGGCACCGAACGGGTCGGGTCAACCCAACACGTCCTTATCCTCCGTTTAGATTTTGATCTAATAAGCTTAAACCCAAGGTAACTGGGCTCTTCCACTTGGGCGTTTTGTGACTTTCCAAGTCCAAGAACTTTGGTCCTTTGACTTGATTAAAGCCCAGCAAAGAGAGGCCTTGACTTGAAGCCTGTATCCAAGCAGGAGAAAGGATGTCGTTTTGGCTCAACCTTATGCCAAACGACAGGCTCCAATTGCTTAATCACCTGATTTCATCCGAATGATCGAACCCAGAATACGAAAATAAAAAATTTCTTCATCAAGCCCAGAATACATACTAAATCTGAAACAAAATCGTTCACAAAATCAAAACTTGTAGCTACATATATATACACACTCAAAAAATACCCAGAATTCAAGCCAAAAAATAATCACACGAATAAATTTTGAAATTCAACAATCATTACCTGAAATCGTCAAATTTGAAAAAACACCTAAAACAAATGCAATAGGCATGTCTCAATGAGTTAGCATGAGCGACTCTAATACTTTTTGTTGGAAAAATTTTAATTGATGAAAATTATAGGATCTCATGTTAAATAATCAAGAGAAATTAATCAGAACATATTTGTCAAATATTTGTCAAATCTCTTTGGATTCTTAACATACTCTATAAATTTTCTCTCTTTAATGGGAAAGGAAGA
>CM046366.1:14254876-14317760 GCA_025413025.1 Ficus hispida | reverse complement strand
TTGCCCGAAAGCTTCCTGTAAACGAAGCAAAACTCTCGAGCTTGTACTCGGTGTTGTTTCGTTCCTTAGGATCCAAGAAAACCTGAGGGGCAAAGAATATCAAAAAGTTAATGCAGTAACAGAGAAAACATATTGAAATCCCATACCAATCAGGTTAACACGGGAATTATAAAGTAAAGAACAGAACACAGTAAGCATTTGGACAACCATACATATCTTGTCAAGAGAGACTACCAGAAACTTAAATATTTTTTCTTTTAACCCTTTAACGTTAATCATAATAGTTTACCTTCATTATCTTGGAGCCATCGAGACGATATCTGGTGCGCTTCCCTACAATCTCAGCTGGCAATACAACATCCTCCAGCATTGCCTCATGGACAGAAGTGAGGGTACGGCTGCGGGGCCTTTGAGCTGCAGAGCCCTTCTTTGGCGCCTCAAGATCCTCCTTGTGGCAATCACAATAACATCCTATCATTCGAAAGCCCAGAAAGCTTAATTAGGAAACAGTGTTATAAAAGTACGCATGTATGAACTCTACAAGTACTGCATAACGTTTTATAAGAGTTGGTCATCAACTACTATCATTTACATAGTCCACTCTCATGCAGTGAACCTGAAAATGTGATGCTTCATGACAAAATGAGCCAAGCCCACTGGAGATCAAAGGAATAGAACGATAAAGCCAACTTAAAAGAACTCAAATTAAAATACAAGGAAAAGAAGAACTCAAAGTGATGGATAAAATAATTCCTGTTGTACACCGCAACTGATTTGATTTTCAAAGATAACAGAATTGAAGCATATACAATTTAACGTCCAACCAATAAACATAAACAATTAGTCACCTTGCCGCTGAACTTCTTCTCAAGCTCTCTCACAAGCCTGACATGAATCTTGCGGAAAGCTTTCCTCAACCTGTATGGACATGAATCACAACAGCCTTTCGACCCCAGAGACATCAACTTGACTGCAACAGAACAAATATTACTACTCATTTAGTAGACAACAACAGCATTGTATCCCCAATTCAGTCATCGAATCGACATTCTTACAGGGCAGAATTTATGTATAGATCCTTCAGGTCGCTTTTCAGCTCCTGGTTGGTGTTCTCCAAATCAAATATAGCCTTCAGAAAAACAGATTTGAATCACATTAGCAATGTATAACCACCGCACAAGAATAAGAAGGCACAACAAACAACCGGGTTTACACACCTGAGCTACCGACTCCTCGAATTCAGTGGGTTCGACATCCTTGTCCTTGTGAATCTTCTTCCTTGAAGTATACATCTTGTGAAAACTGGATCAATAAAATAAATAAATAAATAAATAAAAGGACAAGGAAACATTAAGAGGGTGCATCTCCTTTGGATTCCATAACAACTACACACACACACACACACACACACACACATATATCCATAAAGAAATTTGAAAAAGACACACGACAGGAGAATCCCATTTCCATCTATCATCTAGAAATTCCAGAAGCATGGTGTAACGTTTTCCACACCAAATTATAAGTTGATAGAATCACATTCTTATATATTTATAGCAGAAACCACTAAAATCCTAAAAAATACAAGTATAATAATTCGAAAAATAAAAGAAAGAAAAAAGAATTTAGAAAACAATGCACATTTTAAGAGGGGAAAAGACAATACCTAGAAAAGAAGCAAATTGAATTTGCACAAGAATTTTTCATAAATGCAACTATTTTGACCCATCAACAAACAATAAAGAGTGCTCATTAAAACCCAGTAACAGAGGTTTCCTTCCCAGCTGTTTGGCGAGCAAGAAAATTCAAAAACTAGAACCATTTTCCATGTACACAACATCAATTCCAAATAATCAAGATAAACCATAAATTTCATCTACAGTTCGCAGTTATACATTCAACATTTGCCCGGAAACTCAATAAACCAATTCAATACAAAAAAAAAAAAAAAAAAAAAAGAAAAAGAAAAATCGTTCAATATCACCGAAACAAAAAGACAAATTTTTGAAAAAGAATTTCAACGAAGAGAAACTGCGAGAAACATTAATGGGTATTGAGCTTTTACCTGAAAGAGATCTGGAGAGACTGGAGGGAGTGAGAGACTCAAAACCCTAAAAGCTTTGCGTTTTTTCGCAGAGAGAGAGAGAGAGACCCTTCTAGGGTTTGGGAGACGAAGAAAGATTAAAAGGAATATTGAACGGCTGAGATGCTTCACTTGTACAACTGGACGGATGCGATTGTGGGCCTAAATTACAATGTTTATCGAATCACAGCCGTTCGTTTAAGAGCATCGAATGGTCCAGGTAACTGAAGTAAATAATTACACTAATATTTTTTTAAAAAAATTAATTTAGTAAATAAAATCTTTACAAAAATAATTAAAATAAATAGTAAACAGATTTTAAAATTTTTAAATAAAAAACAGTAATAGTAAATTTATTAAGGAAAACTATCTATTTATTAAAAGTAAACAAGATAATTTGCCTAGTTAATTTTTTTATCTACGGCTATTTATTATAAGAATTTTAAAATATATTATTTATTTTAATTATTTAATTAATTGTCCTTTTGTATTTAGTTTTTTTTTTTTTTTTGAAAAATTTTATTTGTTCTGTAAGGATAAACATTAAAGACATTTAAGGTGCGTTTGATATTAAAATTTGGATTTGAATTGAATTGTATGTTTGGTAAAAGCATTTGAATTATTAGAGTTAAAATGGTAAAAATTTGAAATGTGTTTAGAAAAAAAATATCAATATAAAACTTATTTTATTCTTTTTTTTAAGGAGAAAATTTCATTAAACTCACTAAGAAGATATAAAAATACCAAACATTTGAAACCCGTATTACATGAGATAAAACCCTCCACAAGAACGGATCCACCAGTAAAATCTGATGATGCATAAAAAGAAAGACGTATGATTGGGCCGATAATGGGAATATACCTTGACACACTGAAATTAAGCACATGTAATATTTTTTTGACAAAACCCCGATAATCAATAGATTTATCCCCATCAATCGAGGGCAAAGACTTAGTAGTATTAAAGTTCACTACTAACTCCGCATAGAAGTACCTCTAGCGAGACTAAAACATTGTCAAGACTCAGATCTGATGGATAAACAACTAACTCGGAAGTGAATAAACCACATCCGTTATTATAAACAACAAAAGAAAAAAAAAAACATCCAAAAAAAGACGACGAATACATTATTATTATTAGACACAAACTTACACACTAAAAACAAAAAAAACCATTCACACAGAAAATAGTCCTTGCTAATAAAACTAACCATATCATCGGGAGAAATTAGATTGCTAAAGTTGAGCTGCTGTAGGACCTTTCCGATGTGTGACGACTACGCACCACCACCAACTATCTCATTTATACTTTGCTTCTTCCCACAACACTGATAAAACAAACCACATCATTGGAAAAACTGGATTTCGTTCGTTTTGAATTCCATGCAATTTGGAAAAAAGAAATGTCTCAGTTAGACTTATATTTGTAAAATTATGGACTTTTAAAATTTGAATTACGAAACTCTAATAGAACAGTGAATAGTGAAATTGAAGGAAAAAGACAAAAATTGAGTTATAATTTTATTATCCGAACCTTGGCCCCAAACGGTCCCTTAGATTTAATTTGCAATGCTCGACAATACACGCACTCTGGTAACTACCCATAACTCGCTTTGATACTTCTATAATCTCTCTTAGGAAGCAAAAATTCATTTACTTGTTTTTTTTCCTTCTTTTTAAAATTGGGATAGGGATTCGAACTGTATAACTTTTGATAGAATTAAATATGAAATCAATGTTAGACCATGCCTATAACACGCAAAAATTCATTTATCTGCCATCATAGTTAATTGGTCTAATTGTCTTTATACACACACATTTATATATATATATATATATATATATGTAACATCTGACAATACTTCAAGTACCGAAAGTAAACTGGGTTAAGATGCTAATGCTTCTTACTTATTTTCATAAATAAAGTTTGACTAACAAATTGTAAATAATTAAAAGGGTGAAGAGGAATTTTTATTTCTCAAGAAAAACAACATGAAGACTATTACAAAATGATACCTTATCATGTCACCGGTGTCAGAACATTGGGGTACATTTGTATCACAAAAAAGACGGGAATAATTTGATATCTTCTTCTCCTTCTTCTTCTTTTTCTTAAAATTTTTTAATGTCAAAAAGACAATTCATGTCTGAAAAAAAAAAATTTACCATCCCCTAAAACTAGAACCCAGGCTTGATATATTGGAAACAACTCATGCAATAAATTCTAATTAACATGTCCCCACGAACAAATTAAAATTTTTAAATTTAAGGATACCTATACGAGAATTATCAAAATATAAAGGTACCAACATAGTATCTAGATACACAGTAGATTACCAATTATAATACAGTAGATTACCAATGATAATATAGTAGACTACCAGCAGCACAAAAAGTCGACAATTAGATTACTAACAGTAACCTATTACGGCACTTGTTAAGAGTGTATTTAGTATTCAGGTTTTCAACTGTTTCATTTATTACCAAAAAGAAAATAAAAATCTTCCAATGACAAATTTCAAACTACAACGTCTATACTGATATTTGCAAAGACGAAAAAAATAAATAAATAAACTTTTGATTGTAGTAAAATTGAGCTTGGCTGAGCAACTTGATTTGTTTTTGCTTCTTGCAACATTTTAAGGAATGCGCTTGTAGCGAGGGGCATTTTAAGTCACTACTTAATTACTCTAAGATTTATATATTATATATTTTTTTGGTGGAATGATTTATATATTTTTCTTTATGTATTAACTATATTCTTCTTTACGGTTGACAAGGGTGTGTAATGTTCTCCACCCTTATACATTCCACTCTTTTTATCCTCATAGCCATTTTTATATTTGTCTAATTTAATATAAGTGTGAGTGCAGGTAATCTCATTTAAGGTTTATTTCATACTTTACTCATTTACACATTAAAACAAAAAAAAAAAAAACCAAACAATTTATTAACTTTTTCACACATTTGATAACATAATCATAAATGTAACTATAAATACAAATAAAATCTTAAAAACAAATCAAATCTCCATAAAACCATAAATAAATTCATAAAAAAACTAAAACAATAAAACACTAAAAATTCATATTAAGTATATAAAAACATAAAACATATATTTTCTAAGTGTAAATATAAGTGGAGCGGGTGCAACATGGGAGAGCTTCCCCTATCCAGGCCCGCACTCATATTAAGATTAATCTTAACCCTCATACCCATATCCTTACCTATATATTATCCCATATACCCACCCCTAATGAGGTGGATACCCTCGGGTACCCGTACTCATAGATAAAAATACTTCTATATTCTTCTTAGCATATAAGTTGTGAAATCATCAATATCCAGTGTCACTTAGATCGGTTATGAGAACTTTGCAAAATCTCATAAATTGAAGTCTTAAATTGATGTTTTCCACAAGAAAAAAATATATCTAAAAAAATTATCGTGACGTATATCATATTATAATTAATTATTCCATTCTGTATTTTAAATTAACATTTGAATTATTATTTAATATATCAAGATGATATCAGCTAGTCGATAATTCTCAATGGTTACCATTAGTATCCAACGTGATACCACCCAGTAACTGTCACTTCGAGCGGGATATTGATTAGCAAATGGTTACTGACCCGTAACCACCACCCAACAGGATACATGCCTCTAGCGAAAATACCGAATGGTAATCTGATTACCAACTAGTAACTACCATCTCCAGTGGATACCAAATGGTTACCAAACGGTAACCAGATGGTTAATAACCGCCAATTCGTTGGATTTGATCATCGGAATAATGATAAAAATTGACAAGAATTGATTATAAATCACAAAAACCAACAAACACCAAGAAAACATACACCAAAATATATTTTTTAAAAAATCAAAATCTGAAAAAAAAAAAAAAAAAAAATCACCTCCTGCGGTGGAGATCTTGGTGGGAGATCTCAAATCTCCACCTCCTCACGGTCACGGCTTGCTGGCCAAGGAGATCTGAGCTCCATACGACGACGGCTCACCGGTGGAGGAGATCTCAGATCTCGTCGGCATTGCGATTTTCCTCCTGCGATCAAGGCGACAGAAGGCAGTGATCTCATACAAAGTAACCGACAGTGAAAGAGCTAAAGGTGGAAAGGATCGAAGCTGGGGCTGAAGATCAGTGCTTGTGAGTGGAGGATTGGAGCTGAACCACAGTTTCGCACGTAGAGAGAGGAGATATCGTTGGAGGGTGTCGAAAGAGAGGGGACCGTTAGAGGTAGAAGAAAGTGTGTGGGAACATCAGAGGTAGGAGAGAGTGAGGTGCGGTCCGTCGGAGGGAAGAAAGAAAAGGGAGGGGTCGTCCACCGTGACGGTGAGAGAGAAAGCAAGAGGAAAACAAACCTGGCTTAAATATAAATAAAGATATTTTAGTACATTTAATTTAAATGATTACATCATTATGGCATATAATCTAATTTTCCCTTTAATGACCAACAATAATCCAATGATAATTTGGACAATAGGTTACTCCTTGTACTATTACGACACTTGTTAGGAGTACAGCTAGTATTACAGGTTTTCAACTGTTGCAATTATGGCAAAATAAAATAAAATAATTCAAAATCTTATATATTATAGAATTCAATTTAGAACGTTTGTGCTGATATTGGTCTTTTTAAAAAAGAACTCTTTACCCTAGTAAAATTGAGATTGGCTAAGCAACTATGATTTGCTTTTGCTCCTTGAAACATTTGATGGAACGCACTTCCAAAGAGTGGCATAAACTTCTATTTACACACTCTAAGCGTTCATTTGGCACAATCATTTAGAAACATTTGAGAAATCCAATTTGAATGATCATTCCAAATTTGAGTTTGTTAAAAACAATTGAAAATAGAACATTCAAATATCATTTGAGTTTTTGTTCTTAAATTACAAATAGTCCTCTCCTAATCAAAATTTAGCTACAGTGATTAAAAAAAAAAACTTGAAAACTATTTCACATGCCATTTTCTATTTCTCTCGTGTTTTTTCAGATAATTACTTCCAAATGCATATTTAAATGTTTCTATTCAAATATTTTATTCAGAATATTAACATCCAACTACCAGTTTAAATGACAGTTCAAATGTTTCTGTCTATAATTTTTCATTCAAATATTTTCATAAGGATGCTTCCCCCAAACGGACTATAAGATTTATATCCATTCTTAATCCTTTTATTTTTATGTTATAATCAATCAATGACTACCGATGATCCGCCGACATCAACAAATGAACACTAGTGGGCAGTCATCAGAGTCACTCACTAGATGACTATAGGTCCTTCATGGGAATGAGTTCCCAAAATCGTCATGTGATAATCTGTTGTCATTGTCATTAGTCGGCAAAGCTAACCATTGAATGACCAGCAGTTATGTGCCAACATGAGTTGATAGCCACTAGTTATCGCTAATGCATATTGCTAGGGTGTAGTAACATCCTTGCAATTTCTTAGTGGATGACAACCAAAATCTTGTGACCCTTGTTAATCTCACGTGACATATGAGTTATGTTAGGCAAAGATCAAATACGTTTTATTCAACATTAATTTTGACATATAATGTATAGAGTACAAGTGTTTTTAGAATTTGCAACTTTCAAAATTGAAATCTGGAATATGAAAATGAAAAATTATGGATCAAGTACGCGTTAATCAAGGTTAATTTTGACGTTATAACATTACAACATAAGTGTTCTGAGAATTTACAACTTTCAAAAATAAACTATATTAAACATGAAAGTGACAAAGTAATGCTAACAAAGATAATTACAGTTTTTTTTTTTTTTTCCAGAGGGAAGGCCATTGTAGACAAATAAATAATTTGAGGATTAATTGTGGGACGTTTTAAAGTTGGGGACTAAAATGGGATTGAACCGTGGTTGCTGGCATAGCCTAGTGATAATACCATATCTAACTCCACCTCAAGGTACAGAATTCAAATCCTTTAGCCCCAAGTTGAAAAAAAAGGGGGGGAGGGGGGAGGGGGGAGGGGGGAGGGGGATTGAATCTTTAATTCAGAGATAATGAAATTAATCCTTCATTTTTTATCTTTTCCTACACTTTTTTTTTAATATCAGTCGGTATCACGGTGGTTATCAATAAGTAACCATCAGTTCACTGGTATCATGGTACTAGCCGATTGGTAACTAGTTAGTAATCATTGACGATGGATACTTATATGATTACCGGTCGATCTTATAACAGTTACTGACAAATAACCGGAGGATATATTTGATACTCTAAATTCAAATGTACGAAATAGTGTGGCATTTTTTCAAAAAAAAAATTTGGTGCCAATGGCATAACTCAGTTTAAGCCACGAAAATGTGGCATTCCTATTAAGATCTCATCATGTAGCCTTTTTTTTTTTTTGGTTTTGTTCACTTTTGTTTTGTAAATTAAATGTCCGGCAAAATGGGCTAGACTTGGATGAGCCTGGCTCAAACAACAAGTAAATAACATTTGCCCAAAGATAATCAAGATATAGTAGGTTTTAAATATTTGACGTAAATTATAATAAATAACAAATTTATCAAGTAAATGATATATATATATATAATTACTTCTTATAAATATTATTTTCTTAATAAAATTATTATTTACCCTATAAATTTTTTTATTTACTTTAAATATTTAAAACCTTATTATTTGTGATTGTATGTATAATTTAACGATAATAATATATATGATTTCACCTAAAATTACAAAGTTTGAATCCCCAATCTCAAGTTCAAAAAAAAAACTTACTATTTAATTTTGTTATTTCGTAAAAAAGCTATTTACTATGATCTCTCCTCAGAGAATTCCACTTCGTCTATTTCATTAACCCAGCTTATTATTATATTTTTCTTTCTTTACTTTTATTAATGTTTTTTAATTATGCTACTTCTATTGTTTAACAATATATATATATATATATATATTTGGTAAATCTATTGTTTAATAATACTTGTTTCTCTAATTCATCATTCGCAAAAGCTCAACCCTTCGAAGTGGTATTTTGGGATTCTCCCACATTCGCCGTCTCTCAACTTGTCGCCTTTTTCCTCTTTCTTTTTATTTTGTTTTTGTTTTATTGTTTTTTTTTTTTTCAAGTGCTGTGATTTGTGGAAACTCCCCGTTGGGGGTGGCCTTTTCTAGACGGTATTTTCCTGTTTTAATTTCAAAGTTCTCAAATCTGTAACTCGTTTTTTCTCTCTTATGTTTTTAAAAAACTCAATTTTTAAAAATCTATAACTTTCTTATTTTAAATCGAAATAAGATGATTCTTATGTCAAAATTCTCACAACGAAATGATGAACGAAACGAAATCCATTTGGCATTTTTTTCCAAACACATTTTAATGTTTACATTATTTTTTATATCATAATTTATTTTCAATTCAAATTTCAACCAAACACATGTTTACAAACCAACCTCCAAAACTCATTCTTCAAAAATCCCTCCAACTGGGCCATATTTCGGACTTATAGAAATCTACTCAGAAAAATTAGAGAACAGTACATCTTTTCCTCACATTGGATATTGAGAAAATATTCCTTTAATCAATTTCATTACATCTTGCATTAGGGAATTAGGTCAGATGATAATGGGTTTGGATGAGGGAACGTATGCTTCCACCCCCTTCCCCCACCCCTACCTCTATCCTTCTTTTGCCCTGCATACCTACCTAACCTAAGGCGGGTCGAGAAAGAACTATTTCAATAAGATCTTATACTTTTTTTCATTTATCCCTTAAGAGTTAAATTGTTTTTCCCCTTTTTCTCAAATTATTAGCACTAGAGAAAATTACAATAAATGTAAAAATTAGCACATAATCATAATTCCATTTTTAAAATTTTTTTAACTAACCATGTATTTTTATAACTAAAAATCCCCCTCTTATAAAACCATCAACATAAATCCCGAAATTGGTTTTATATCTTGTTTTTTATTTTTATTTTTCTTGAAATTTGACAACTAATAAATAAATATGTTAAGTCTATTATTATCTAAATTTCTAAAAGTGCCATAAATAAACTCTAAATAAAATAGGAAGACATGAAAATCAAAGTAATTAAAAAAAATTAGAGTGAGTTTTCGTATTTGTCGAATTTTTAAATAAAACAAAAATTCCTGATTTCTTATTCTCTAATTTCCGTCTCATTATTTTCCATTTTTCTTGTTTTCTTTGTAATTCTTGGCATTGAGTTTAGGCATGCATATTGTCTGGAAACTTGGATATGTAAACAACAGTTATGGTTTTTTTTTTTTTTTCATTTTATTTTTAATCAAAACAATTATGGCATTTTGAAAAGAAAAATTAAAAAGGTGGATGGCACCCTCCATTTTGGTTTTCCCATACACTTTTAAAAATTACTTACTATATCAATTTTAGAATTAAACAACTACTTGTTTAATCCCTTAATTTTTTTTTTCCAAAAAACCCTTATAAGTAAATTATTTACTTTTTTTCTTTCTCCTTCCATTACAGTTTAAATCCCTATACTTTTTTTTTTCCTTAACCTTTTTTTTAATGTTCTATTTTGTTGTTATTTTTTAATTCATTTCCATGATAACTTGTTTAAAGAGAAGATTCTTTTAATTTGTTCATTTTTATTCCTATTTTTCAATAGCTTTTGTAGCATGTTATAACTAGTTTTTTGTTTTCAAAGAAATAACAAGCAAATGAAAAACACATATACATAGTGTGGATATATTAATCAAATATATTGATTTGATTGGTTATTTATTTTATAAATAATTAAGAGAAATAGTTAGTAATTTATGCAAACAATGAATCATGAGTATTTTTTTTTCTTATTATCTAATAAAAGTATTGACCAAATTCATAACATTTTCAACCATGTTTGTGGAATACTCAGCTTGATCAGTATATTATCATCAAGTTTTTATCGTTTCAAGAAGAAGTATACCAAAAAATAAGTTCGTAGATATTTATCTTAACATATAAACTGATGAAGAATTTTTACAGGACATCTAAAAAGAAAAAATTAAAAATAAAAATAAAACAAAACATATTAAAAAAACTGTGTAGCGGTTTAGATTTAGTATATGGAAAAAGAAGAAATAAAGAAAAAAGACAAATAATTTAGTTATAAGGGCTTTTTGGGAAAACTAAAGGGTGAAACAAGTAATTTTTTAATTCTAAAATTAATTTATTGATAATGTTAGGAAAATTTTAATTGATAAAAACTATCACCAAAGTCAGGATCTCATATTAAATTATAAAAAAAAAAAATTTAATCAGAAGCATACTTGAATTCATAGGGACAAATTGAAAAAGGATAAAGTCTTCCACAGTTAAATCTTCTTACGTTCTTAAGATGCTCTATGGATTCTCTCTTTTTAATGAGAAGGAAGATGAGAGTAAATATTATGTATTATGATTTAATTTAAGGATCATAACTCTTATAATGACCCTTATATACTAATTTAAATTAGATTACCATCGACCCTAATTTAATTAATATTGGGTTTCTACATATTAATACACATACCAAATAAATATCTCTAGAACCCAATTAATATATCACTTATTTGGTCCTATTAGATTAGATAGCCTATAATATAATTGTCATTCAATATGTAAGCCCATAATAAGAAATTAATAAAATCTCAACAATCTTCCATTTGGGCTACATATGTTTTCTGAAACAATTATATTATTTATAGTCTTGAGTACGCACTGAAAAGCTATTTATTCTGAAATATCTCTTCAGTTACAATCTGGTCCATCTACTATATTAGTATGGGATTAAAGTGACCTTCATTACATATATTCGTAACTAGACCCATTAATAGTCACCATACCAATATATTCAATGACATAAATCGAATATGGATGTATAGCAGCATGAAAATTACATGCCATATGATCTTAAACATACCTATTTCAACTAGTCCAACTTTATTCTTTAGTGAGATCAAACTGAATAACATTTAGAATTTATAAATGAACCATATACTGTATTCTGTAGAAAATAAATACAAAACATGTTTGCAACAAATAACATCAAAATACAAACTCCCACTAAACATACACATTGTCAAATAAAACAACATCCATATGAGCAATGTGCTCATAAAAGACTTAGGGTGGTAAACCCTTAGTAAGTAAATCTACAATCTTGGAGTTTGTCCTGATATGTTCTATGGCCATCTGATGACTCTGAAATTTTTCTTTAACAACAAGAAACTTGAGGTCTATGTGCTTTGACTTCACAGAGTTTCTGTTGTTATTGGAATAAAGCACAACTGAATTATTATCACAATATATCTTTAACGGTTTTTAAATACCATCCACAATTCGCAGTCTAATGACAAAATTTCACAGCCATATCCTATGATTAGATATCTCATAACAGACTATAAATTCAGCTGACATATTGGAAGAAGCTACGAGTGTTTGCTTAGTACTCTTCAAGGGAATAGCTCCTCCAATTAACATGTAAATATAGCCTGACATTGATCTTTTACAGTTTTGGCATCCAACAAAATCGAAATCAGAATATCCAATGATCTCTAATGATCTGATCTCCGATAAATGAACATATGATCTTATGTTCTCTGCAAATACCGCATAACCCATTTGGCTGCTTTCTAATGATCCATCATTGGGTTACTTAAATATCTGCCTAACATTTCCACTATGAATGCAATGTCCGGATGCGTGCATACTTGAACATACCTAAGACTTCCTACAGCTGACGCATAAGGAATATTTTGTATTTCTTTCCATTCCAATATATTCTCGAAGCACTGATTGAGACTAACTTATCTCCCTTAGTAACAGGGGTATATCTTAGTACATAATCTTTCATGCCAAATCTATCAAAACCTCTTTCAATATAGTTTTTTTGTTATAACCCAATGATACCTCGATAATGACCTCGATGTATATGTATGCCTAATAGAAAAGAGGCGTCATCTTAAAATTTTTAGTTAGAAATCTCTTGGTTTCATACAATAAGCCTATATCACTGCTGTCAAACAATTTGTCGTCGACGTATAATACCAGGAATATATACTTACTTCCACTAAACTTATAGTATACACAATCATTAACCTTATTTACTTCAAACCCATACGAGATAATAACTTAACAAAATTTATGATACCATTGATGAGAAGCTTGTTTGAGACCATAGATAGATTTCTTCAGTTTGTAGACCATTTTCTTTGGGTCACCGGATGAAAAAATTCATAGTTTATTAGGAATTTTAGCTACTGCTTTACTTGAAACCCTGTTAAAGATATATGCTACAATCTTTAGAGCTTTTCCCTAGAAGGATTCTGGTTAAGAATTATGATTAATCATACTTCTTATCATATTCTTAAGTGTTATGTTCCGTCTTTTAGCAATACCATTTATGCTAGGTTTGCCTGGCATTGTATATTGCGGGACGATACCGCATTTCTCTAGGAATTTCAGAAAGGTCCTGGACGTTGTTCACCAAATCCATCATATCTACCAAAGTATTCATCATCAAGGTCAGATTTGACAGCTTTAATTTTCTTGCCAAGTTGATTTTCAACTTCAGCTTTGAAGGCCTTAAATACATCCATGGATTGTGGCTTAACATAAATCAAATATATGTAAATGTACCATGAATAGTCATCTATGAACGTAATAAAATATTGTTAACATGTTCTACAAATATCAGTATGAATAAGTTCTAAGACATCAGAACATCTGTTGGTACCTAATTTCCTAATGTTTGTCTGTTTCTCCTTTATACACTTAATACAGACTTGAAAATTTGTCAAATCAAGAGGATCAAGAATCCCGTTAGACATAAGTCTTTGAATTCTCTATTTAAAGATATGACCTAAATGCTTATGCCATAGTGTGGTAGAATCTCTGTCAGTTAATTTTTATTTTGTACCACATGAACTTGTATGTAAGATTTCATTAAATGAGACAATTGTATCTAACAAATATAGGTTATCATGCAAAGATAAAGAACCAGCACCAATAAGATTCGAATCTTTAAAAATACTAAATTTATTATTTTCAAATGAACAAGAATAACCAAATTTGTCCAAAACAGAAATTGAAACCAAAATCTGTCTAAAGTCAGAACTACACGAGTCTCTTTCAGATTCAAAAAATGACATGTTTTTAACAATAATCTAAATATTCCTATAACCTCTACTGCAACTGTTTTGTCATCGCCCATATAAATGAATCTTTTAATATCACTTAGCTATTGGCTCCATAGGTAACCCTACATAGACATACTTATGTGAGTAGTAACACCAGAATCTATATGTCTAGGTACATATGCTAAATTAACTTCAGAACATATCAAAGTGAGAAACATACTTTTCTTGACGTGTCATTTGGAATACTTGGGACATTCTTTCTTCTTATGTGTAGCTTTCTCGTAAAAGTAATAGGTAAACTCCTCATTCTATTTTTTTTGTGCCTTATGTTGTGATGTCCCAGCTACAACTTCTTTTCCTCTTTTCCTTTTCTTGTCCTTAGAGGTGGCAGCAAGTCCTCAGATAGCTCTAACTTTTGTGCCTTGAGTTTGGAAGTGATATGAAACATCTCCATGATGTACTCCCTTATGTTCCCTTTTCATTTATATTTCATTGACACAAGGTTAGTCAAAAAGGTATTTGTTTCAGCCTTTTCATTTTTACAAAATGTTGTTCTATTTCCCTAAGGAATTTTGTAGCATTATTATCTTCGGACATACAGTGCCTAAAGGTTTGCGGAATGAAACATTTCATGATTATAAGACTCATGCGATTAGAACGGTCCCATTTCTCCATGTTCACTTTGTCATTAGTGGAACTTTTCTCATTAAGACGTGCGGGCCGTTCTCCTCGAAGCATAATGTCAAGATCTATGCAATCGAGAACAATCATAACATTCTCTTTGTAATTCTTGAAGTTTTTGCCATTAAGCACATGAATGGAATTAATATTGGTAGATATTATTGAAGTAAAAGTAGTAACTGAATCGAGAACAAAACAAAATAACAAGCTTACAATCAATAATCATGTCACAAAACGAGAATAATCAATTAATAAATGCATACATGACACGATTAAACAATTCACACAATGGAGGGCTAACACTAGATACCTAACACAATATTGACATTTAGTTTTTTGACATAAATATCAATTGTAAGTGATACTCTCTGTGTAGTAATAAAATATTGACAATTAATTATGTCAAGCAACAAGTATTTCTTTGGACCGACTCACTACTCATATGAAAAACTTAATAATCATCACATATCTATTACCATAAGTATGTCTGTTATTTGGTCAAATAACAACCTTCCTTTGGACCGGTCATTATTCGCATAAACAATAAACATAAACATCTTAATATTCCAAAATAATTAAATTTACATTATAGATATTATTTTGATAATATATAATTTCAATCAATTTATTTTGAAATATCTTGAGAAAAACAAGTCAAACCAATTACGTCAAAATCAAAGTCAACAATCAAACTTGGGCAAAGGTCAACACATAAAGGCGACAGTCGGCAGTCAGTCAACACATAGAGTCAAAGTAAACTAACTAGGTCGGATATTGTACGGATCATTCACGGATGGGCACCGAACGGGTCGGGTCAACCCAACACGTCCTTATCCTCCGTTTAGATTTTGATCTAATAAGCTTAAACCCAAGGTAACTGGGCTCTTCCACTTGGGCGTTTTGTGACTTTCCAAGTCCAAGAACTTTGGTCCTTTGACTTGATTAAAGCCCAGCAAAGAGAGGCCTTGACTTGAAGCCTGTATCCAAGCAGGAGAAAGGATGTCGTTTTGGCTCAACCTTATGCCAAACGACAGGCTCCAATTGCTTAATCACCTGATTTCATCCGAATGATCGAACCCAGAATACGAAAATAAAAAAATTTCTTCATCAAGCCCAGAATACATACTAAATCTGAAAACAAAATCGTTCACAAAATCAAAACTTGTAGCTACATATATATACACACTCAAAAAATACCCAGAATTCAAGCCAAAAAATAATCACACGAATAAATTTTGAAATTCAACAATCATTACCTGAAATCGTCAAATTTGAAAAAACACCTAAAACAAATGCAATAGGCATGTCTCAATGAGTTAGCATGAGCGACTCTAATACTTTTTGTTGGAAAAATTTTAATTGATGAAAATTATAGGATCTCATGTTAAATAATCAAGAGAAATTAATCATAAACATATTTGTCAAATCTCTTTGGATTCTTAACATACTCTATAAATTTTCTCTCTTTAATGGGAAAGGAAGAGGAAAGTACATATTACGTATTATGATTTGATTTGGAGACTATAACCCTTATAATGACGCTTATATACTAATTCAGATTATATTCTTATTAACCCTAATTTAATTAATATTGGGTTTTTAGACATTAAAACCTATACTTAATAGATATTTCTAGAGCCCAATTAATAGATAGCTTATTTGGTCTTATAAATTAGAATATAATTGTCATTAAATATGTAAGCCTATAATAAGAAATTAATAAAATTCCAAAGATGATTTTGGAAAGTAAGTGATAAAAATAAAATAAGGGGTGTCAATATACCCACTCAAATTAAAAACATATATTTAGTTTTAATTTTATTGTTCTTTATTAATTACAGTGGGTTTATTGTTATTCCTAAAAAATACAAGATCATTTTTCAGAAAATAAAACAAAATACAGAGAATATTCTAGAAATATACCAATAAAAAAGAAAGAAAGAAAGACACACAAACAAACAAATGAGATACATATTAAGAAAGTAGTGAAAAAATGTCAGTGAAAAAATATTAGGCTCTTTTAAGGCGGTTGCCTTTTAAATGGTTGGTCGAGAGAGTTGGGCCTCTTCACGCAACCATGCATGAAACGGAAAAGTGACGATAGACTAAAGAACAAACTTTAAATGAAGACTTTATTCATAAAAAATAAAATAAAATAATCCCTAAATTAAGACTTGAGGCCGAAAGTTATACACGCGTGTTCTAGTCTTTTCCAGTTTTTTGTATGATAAGATTTTATATTTTAAAAAAAAAAAACTTACTAATTATTCACTGTTTCGAATTGTAAGAATTCTATCAGTTTAGACATATATATTATTTTGAAATGATATTAATTAGATCTAATGTTTATTAACATGGGCTGTTCCATTTTTTTTTTTTACACATAAAATATGAAATTTACTTTTCTAGCTTCCAATAACCAGTGGACCCAAATGAATTTCATTTGACAAGAAAAAAAACCTTTATAGGAGAATAGAAAAGGGGTTGGAATTAGATTTAAAGGAGGCAAATCTCTTACCTCTATTAATATAAGATTATGCAATTGATTTCTGTAATTAAAATGATATTTCACCAACTCTTTAGAAATTTCATCAATCATTGGTAATATAAAGGAAAAAAGGGTTTAAATAGCATATCCTTTTGATTTTTTTTTTCCCCTTGATTTTGCAGTTTCCTTGAAATAAACTTTTCAACTGAATTATCATTTAATCTCCACTTCTCAATTTTCTTATCATTGTGTTGATTTCAAAATTATGAATAGAATAGTCAAATATTTATATCGCAAGAAATTTTCTAAAACGTATTATATGGTTGTGTATAAATATATACATATATATATATATATATACATATATATACATGCTTGATGGCGGGGACGAGCAATAATTGACCAGTCAAATCTTTTGTTTCGGTTTATTCAATTCAAAGTAATTTGGACGGCCATGGATCATGATCATGGACCATTATTTTTATTTTTATTTTTATTTTATTTTTGTTTTGCTTGAAATCATGACAACGGTCTTTTTCTCATCTTTTTTTCTTTTTTTTTTTATTTATTTTCCCAAATGGAAAACTTTTTCTCTGCTAGAAAAACAAGATTCACGTATTCATTAATTAGCGCAAGAAAATTGTGATTTTTGTGAATTTCCATCTGTGGTGGCGCCAGCGATTTTCCAACCTCGTCCTGTCATTTTCTCCCGTACATAAACACAACTTTTGTAAATTGTATTGAGCTGGAAAATTAAGGTATATACACAGCTTAGTTAGAACCATCTGAACATGCAAGATGCTTAGTGTAGCTTTCGGTCTATAATGCGGTGGAGTATAGCCACATATTAGAGTAGCGACAGGTTGCGCTTAGATTTTTTGAAGTTTTGAAAAATTATAGTTGCTCTTGTTAGAATATAAAATTACTATTAATTTATCTTCTAACAATTTAAGATTTTGAGTTAAATTGGTAATTTGATATGATATCGGAGTAGAAGATCCCGAATTGTATTTCATGTAATTGTACTCTTTATCTACTTCAATATCATTATGTCTTGAGCCTTTAATATATTTTAGATTTTCACTATCCGGCCTGCGCACAAAGGAAAGTGTTAGGAATGTGAAATTATTGTTGGCTTATTATTGGTACACCCTCCTAATAATTTAAGGTTTTATAATAGATTAGTAAACTAACAGCGCCCTACCTTAATAATTGAAAAATATAAATATACCTATTGTCTCCGACACTTTTATAAATCGGCATTGGTAACTTTTGTTTTCTATGTTATTGTAACAACCAATTTGTTCCAATGTAGGTTTATAGTGATACTTATCATTTACACTAGTTCTAAATATTACCATATTAATTACAAGAGTCTAAAGAGCCATTTGACATAGTATTTGCTTTTGTTTTTTGCCAGTAAAAAAAGATAAACAAAAATTGTGACTTATTAGTAAGTGTTTGGAATCAAAGAACTTATGAGGTCAAGATAATCTTTAAAGCTTTTTACTAAGTAATAAAAATCTAAGAATGAAGTTTAATTATGATGTTTAACTTAAACTTTATTAAGAGTTTTAAAGTTTACTCAGAAGAGCTTTTATTAAAAGCTACATTTTTTGATTTTGACATGAAGCAAACAGTCCTTTAATAGAAAGTTATATATAAATCAATTAGTACTTATAAGATTTTAAATAAAATGTTATAACTGCCGGACTTGTCAGATATCAAACTTGAGACAGTATATATATATATATATATATCCATATTCAATTAAAAAAATCATTAGTATTGTTATTATTATTATTTTTGTTATGCCTCAATGTAATATTCTGGCTCCCATAATCAATCACAGAGATGTCAATCTCATGCTGAAACAGCAGATTAGGCCTAATCAACACTTGGAGAGGTAGCTCATGACCCATGTAGAAGCACAGTACTAAGCCCCGCTGTGCAACTACTGTAAACTCTCTTGCAATTCAAAGTGCATGTTTTTGAAACATGTCTTTTTTGTAAAGACGAAGAGAACTCTATTTTCTTCCCTCAAATTCCAGTTGTTTTTAAATGCTTCCATTGTTGGTGGGCTCTCTTTTCTATAGTCTCTCTTTTCATATAGACAGAAGTCTTCATAGTTGCCACAAGATCTATAGTTTCTCAAGGGCCCTTGGGAGGACATCTCCGGGCGCATTTTCAATTATTTTTTATCTTTTTTTTTTCCCTCTAAAAAGTAGACAATTTCATTTTTACTATCTCCAAAGTTCTCTTAATATTTCAAACTTTAAATATTCTTAATTTTATTATTTCAAGTTCTTAATTTATTTTTTTAATTGCATAAAATTTCAAGACAAACGAAACAAAATATTTATATTACTATTTTTTTCCGAACACATTTTAATTTTAATTTTTTTTAAATTTTCACTCAAAACAGTTAGTTTTCAATCGAACTTTCATTTTCAAAACTCAATTCAGTCCAATCAAAATATCTCCAAAACTCAAACTCCAATTATCTCCGAATAGGGGGGCTAAAATTTGGCTCATTTTAGTTGGTAGGAATTAGTGGAATTGAAAATCTAGTGAAATTGATCTCCAAGACTCAAACAGGAATGGAACTTGTTTTGAAAGAAAATGTATTGAATAACCCACTAATAAAAACGACTAGGCTTTACCCACTTTTCATTTTCCATGGGAGAGGCTTCCAACAAATTTTCAAATGGCACATGATTCACTTTAGCCTATAGTTTCCACGCACCCCACTAATTGGGCCACAAGGAAAGAGAAGAAGAATGAAGAATATGTCCAATTGGAGCAACTCCCACTTGAATTCAATGACAAATGTTTTTATCAAAATATAAAGATATTTGGAATGTGCTTCGAAAAATAAGATGAAAAAAGAAAAAAGATGCTCATGAGTCATAAATCTAGATTTTCATTGAAGTCTCTATTGGGAGGGTCAAATTAAAAATGGTCATCATTGAATGACACACAACTTGTGAGAGGAGAATTTTAATATTGAACAATTTGCAATCACTTTTTCACTTCCACATCAAATTCACAATAGCACTATTAGTCTGTTTGGCATCATGTTTTTCACCTTACTCACTTTCCAAATTTTTTTTTTTACAGTAATTTCTTTCATAAAAATTTAAATTTACTATTCGAATTGTAGGTTTAAACTTATAATCTAAATGAGAGATGACGGCTATCGACAAACTACACAAACTTATTAATTAAAACTCAACAATACTTTGCGGATTAACAAGAATCTTGTGGTTAGCTCCTGTACTGCCAGAACTCATCCATGTTCCACATGCTAGCTAAAGAATCATTCTCAGCCCAAGTGCCCCCGGCCACATGGCAACCTCCCATTGGATTCTCAAGTAACGCTTCTGCTGAAACATTTGTCTGGTTGAATCCAACCATATCATATCCATTTCTGTCACCACCATAGGAGCAACCTTCTACAAATGTGTTGTAGTCGTTAATGCAAGCCATTGCCATTGGCTGAAAAGGACTGTTTGGGTATAGCTGAGAAATGTGTGACATGTTCATTGACTGATCCGAATCCGAGCTCTGCTCGTTCGTATTCGAGCGAGACATGTCGAGATTTCCATGTCCGGATTGTTCTTTTTGTGGTGGTGGCGGCGGCGGCGGCGGCGGCGTTGATGATGAAGTTTGCACTATCGCCGATGAATAGCTTTGTTGAGAAGCAGTGTCAATAGGCATAGGAGCTGTGGGATTTTGGACAAATTGCATAGCTGATGAAGATGATGTCCCCCCTTCCATCTTCTGAAGCAATCTCGGCATCCAAAACCGTCGAATAATGTCCCGAAACGCATCGCTCTCGGTATCGATTTTGAGATGCTTAGCTTGTTTCTGCACCCTTGTTCTCCAATAATTCTTGATTTCATTATCAGTTCTTCCTGGTAAATACTGTGCTATCTTTGACCACCTATAACAATACAAATTATGGGGGGAAAAAAGAAAAAAAAGAAAAAGACAGAGGAGTGAAAAGACTAAAACATGGGACAAACATGTTAATAGTGATTGATTTATTATATTAATGTCACTCCCTTTTCTTCTGTATTTGTCTCTGTCCAGATGCAATTAATGAGTTGGGTATCTAGCTTTTGAAAATCAAGAAAAATAAGATAAAAATTGAGGGTTGTGAAAATGATGGAAAAACTTTTTTCAGCAAAATAAACTTCTGGTTTTTATTTCAAGAACTTTAGCTAATTAAAGAAGAATATTACTTTTGCTAGGCGTTATAGTTTTGAATAAGCATAGTTTCTACTCGAATTCGGGGAAGCTTTCAAATAAGGACATGACAAAGGGCTAATAAAAGACAAAAAATAAAAAATAAAAGTCGGTGAAAATTTCGATAAGCACCTGTTGCCCCATTTGGAGTGAAGGTCAAGAATCAAGAGTTGTTCCTCAGGAGAAAGATTTCCGCGCTTGACGTCGGGTTTCAGATAGTTTAGCCATCTTAATCTGCAGCTCTTCCCTGTTCTCCTCAGTCCTAAACCAAAAAAAAAAAAAAAAACGAAATCCAATATTATCATTTGTTTGTTTGTTTTTTTTTTTTTTTGGGGTGCTAAAATTTATTTAAAGTGCTAAATTTCCATTTGAAAATGAAAAAGGTGAATTTTTTAATTTTATTTTTAATTTTTTAAAAGTACCTGAACGTTTAGCGAGCAAATTCCAACGGCCTTCGCCGTTACGAGTGATGTAGTTAATGAGGAGCGTGTCTTCTTCGACGGTCCAAGGCCCTCGTCTGAGCTCATTAGTGTCATCTTCACTAGAGCTAGTGGCTGAGCTTTTGGTGCTGTTTGTAGACATAGAGAAAACCTCTCTTTTTTTAACAAAATAGCCTTCACAAATACTAACTGGCACATGTGAAGAAGAAGAAGAAGAAGATGAAGATGAAGAAGAAGATTAAAAAGAAAAAGAAGAAGGGTTGGTTTGTGAAGTTACAATTTTATTGAACCTCTTAAAGTGAAGCAGAACAGGGTCAGCAGCGCAAAGCTTTATAACACACACAACTTTCAACGGTTAGCCTTTGAGAACAGTGGTCTATCTATTAAGTAAACCTATAACTTTTCCAAAAGATGTAACTTTGTAGAAATTTTATATGGACAGTTTCCACCCAGTTTCCATGAGACTAGATTTATTGATTCTTTAAAAAAGGGAAAATTGCATCCTCGTACCCCATGTTTTTTGGAATTGATACATTGGTATCTCCGTGTTTAGATAATATTAAATCAATCCCCTGTACATTAAAAAAGTAAATTACTTGTTTAATCCCTAATCTTTTATTAAATTTCGGTTTTGTCCTTTTTACAAGCAAGGTTTAAAAATTTAACAGAAAATATCACATGAATCACACATGATTTACGATGTAAGTGTATAAAAAATATGACATGTTTCAACTTATATGTGTCATAAACGCAATCTATTTCATCAATCTTTAACATTTTTTTAAAAAAAATAAAAATGGACCAAATTGCATTATTGGAAAGAATTTAAGGACCTTTAGCCACAAAAAAAAAAATTGGGAACCAAATCGTAGTTTTCTAAAAAGATTAGGAACCAAACGAATAATTTATCTAAAAAAATGCTCTTTAACCATCCTTGTTGATTTTTCGAGACTCAAGTGATTTATATGTGGGGTTTTGTTTTTGAAAAAAAAAAAATATATATATATATATATTATTTTCCTTTATTATGTTTTTGGACTAAAAGGCATTGAGGATAATATTTCTCGTCTCAAAAAAAGACCTCAAGGTACTTAAAGGGTAATTTTTGGAAATATGAGGTGTCTATTTAGTATTATCCAAATACTAAGGTAGTGATTTGATAAAACATATGGTATGATCATGTATGATGTAACTTTTCAAGGCAGTAATTTGATAAAACATATGGTATGATCATGTATGATGTAACTTTTCTATTGAGAGGGGTGGGGGGTGGGGTGGTGGTTGGCGGCCAGAAGACCGGTTGGAATTTGATTGTACTATGTAACTAGTACAAGACCTCAAGTAACTTTATTATTATTATTTTAATCAAGGAATTACCTTTATTATTATTGTTTAAAAAAAATACCCAAATTTATAGACGGTTACTATCTACCTAATGATTACATAATATATGATCAGATAGTAAATAGCATAATAATAAGATATACATGAGAGATTCTTGTTTATCATTGTTTTGTTTTATTAATTGTTATTTGCGCGACAAATGAGAAAGAAATTCACACTATTTCATTGTGAAACACGCAATCCAGTTGAAGATACTTAACGCTATTGGTGTTTGTCACAAATCTAATTATTATTATTATTTGCTACACAAAATATGGTTGCATATTTAGTAAATCTCATGCCATCATGCTATATATAAGTTTTTAACGAAATAGATTATCCATATATCTTCTGTGGTGATAAAAAAGAATGGACAATTTTACCACCCTATTAAATAACTAGTGTATTCTATAAGGTATAAAGATTCGTATGTGCATACAGTTTGAGCGGATAAGGGATTGATGTATATGAGGCCGAGTTAAGGAACGTAGTTTAGCCCTTGTTTGACATATAGTTTTGAAATACTTTCAAAATGTGAATCTTTTTGGATTGATGTTTGGGAGAGAGAGAAAATAAATGTTGTGTGGATTTTGAAACAATAAAAAAACTTAATTTGAATTAGAATATTTTAAAAAAAAATTGGATTCAAAACTATGCGTTAAGTTAGAGTAATCATTCAATTATCTTAAAAATCTGCTGAACATGTACATTAAAATAAAATATTGGTTTCACCATCAATCGAGATATATTAACCTTCAGGTGATTTTTGTTTAATAATTGCATAACGCCTAGCTAGTATATATATATATATATATATATGTATATATATAACAGGGAATGCAAGCAAGTACAGGCTGTAAAAACAAACATATGAATTAGATGCTATGTTAGAATTTTATTCTTATACTCAAAGAAAGAGAGTATAGAGTTCTAGACCCTAACAAGGCCAAAAACGGAGGTAGAAAAAAAAGGTGGGGTACTAATAAGTCAGTTGTCAAATTCCTTTTGGGCTTCGATAAAATAGGTAATAGGTCATTAAATTCTCTTAAAGTTTCTTCTGTCTAGATGATTTTAACATTGGAAGAGATAAGAAACGTGCTTGACTGAACAAAATATTTAATTTAAAATTTTTTATCTTTTTTTTATAAAAAAGCCATTATTATTTAATAAAAACGTGGCTCTTTTTGGTGTGTTTTCCTTAATAGGGGCGGCAAGTTGTGCTTGCAAGGAATCTTACTACATGACCCATCTTTTAGTTTTGATTGGTTCTCTTTTGATGTCCTCTTTGGAAACAGCAGTAGTCTGTTATATATATATATATATACAGACATGTTTATATAGATAGATATGCACCTTTTTTGTGTGGTTCTTGTTTCTTCAAATCATCACAATTTGTTAAAGAAAATTACAGAAGTAGAGCCAATAATATAAGATTCTCACTGCAGCTAACTTTGACTTTATAAGCATATATATACAGCTATTTTTAATTATATATTTTCTATATTTCTTATGTGAATTTTTAAGGAATGTGCTGCTCTATATAAAGAATAAATTGTAAATAATTTCAGTAATACAGAGTTTAAATCTCTTATATTAAAATTTAAAATATCTAGATATATATTGAAAAGAGGATGATTATATTATAAGGTACTAAAAAAAAACAATATAAATAAGATTACCATTTAAAAAAAAATCCCTGAAAATACCTAATTATATGTGTTAATGTTTTCATTTTTTAAAGAAATACTTTTATTTTTATTAAGTCACGCTACTGACTTCCTGTATAATCATTGATATATATATATATATATATATATATTAAATAAAGTATGCCACTAAAGTATTTCGAATAATTAAAATTTTGACCTTCACTATATCAGTTGATATTTTTGTAAATTTAGAGGCATGAGATGGATAGAATAAAATTTTGAAGATAATATTCCTCCCATGATGTAAGCTCAATTGGTATAATTTTTCAGCCCAATACAATATACATTTGATTGTTAATGTTTTGTATTTCAAAAAATTATGTATTCAATCACAATACAATGTTCATTTGATTGTTAATGTTTTGTATTTGAATACAAAATTTTTTGATCAAATTTCAATTCAAACACTATTCATCACTTGAATATGCACACATTCTAATACATTACTTTTTGAAACACACCTTTAATTTTACATGCATTCATATTTGTTCCAATGTTGCATCCAAATACACTTAAATATTAAAATGTGACTTCCAAACTTATATTAAAATATATACATGCATTTCGTTTGAATACAATATCAAATATAATAGACATGTAAATGCACTATGAATTTCAATAAAATATATTTTTCCTTGGGGCTGGAGCCCGATTCTATCTCTTAGTTGATCACTAGACTACGAGCCATAGAGTAGATACTTTGGACTTTAGGATGATGATTTCGGTGGGAGAGATGGCTTCATGGTCGGATGGGATGCATTTTGACCTCTTAATTTGGTCGTGTTAGTTGACACTGTAGGTATTATTCATGGTATTCGGGGGTTTTTTTTTTCCTATTTGTTATGGTTATTTATTTAAAATAAAAGAAATGTTATTCCCGCCTTGCATTTGGTCAATATATTTTGTACTTATTTTCTAATAACGGAGATGGTCTCCCTACACTTTCGTATTATTTGTGTGTCTAATCCGTTAGAGTTAGTTCTATGCGATGTTGGGAGTAACCTTTTTATTATGGGTCTCTTGTTATTGATCAATCAGAGTTTTTCCATCAAAAGTAGCAGTGCTTTTGAAAGAGTCATATGTATGCTCGACGATTGGTGTGCCTTTTCGATTTCCTATTGTTGGATTTCAAGTCATATTTTACCCCATTGTACGTTTTATTAGAACTTATTGGTAGTATCGATCTGTAATTGGGATTAAGTTTCCTTGTATTATGAGTTCATTTAAAGTATTGATGTGTATTTTATTAATTTCGAATAGAATTATCCTTTAAAAAAAAAAAAAAAAGGAAGACTAGTATAGGGTCGTTAAAAAAATGTGGAGAGTCTGATGATGGAAATAAAAAAGAAAGTATGAAACCTAAAATATATAATGTTTAGTAATTACGGGGAAAAAAAAAACGTATGAATTTCATATTTGAAACCAAAACATAGGTTTATACACTTAAAACTCTTTTATATTATACTTTCATTATAGGTTTATACACTTAAACTCTTTTATATTATACTTTCATTATATATAAGCAAACACTTCTTATAATTAGGTCCCCCCGCCTGCGCCACCAACCCCACCCACCCCCCCGGTCTCTCTAACAAGGACGTCTTGAAGTGACATTGTCCATTGATAATTTTTAGTGGTCTTCGTTATTTTTTTTTCTATTTTTGTAATAGTAATTTTTTATTATTATCATCAACTAGAATTATGACACTCACTATATATAAATATATATTAAAAGTAGTTCATGATAATGAAATAATGTCTATAATGCATGGAAACATGAATGATTATTACATATCAAAATGAAATGGATATAGTAGTTTTGAGGTTTTCAAGATAATATATATATATATATATATATATAATTATATCTATATTTATCTTTCTTGTTCGTTCAAATTTTATTTTAGTCATACCCCTTAAATAAATTATGATTCTCGCATACTGTATAATTTTGTAGTCTCAAGATACAATGAGAGTTTGGTTGAAGGTATATAAGTAATACAAGTGTTTTGTTCATAATTTAGATTTTGATGAACGGTTTTAGTGCGAGACATATACAGTTAGTAAGAATAAGAAACATGATATATTCTAGTATTTAAGGAATTTGGAAGAAGTCATGATCTTTTAGTTGGAAGAATTAATTCGTACGTGAATTTCTTTTAACATTATATTCATTCAAATATATATATATATATATATATATATGTGTTCTCGTATTTTAGTCTTTTATTTTATACATTTCTTTCTATATCAGATCACAATAAAATTTGACGAGTCAACTACCAATTAATTACTTGTATTTGTGGTAGTTTGGTGTAATGACAATGCTTAACACGATATGAAAATTCTATTACGTTTTTATTAGAGAAAGAGCGTAAGAAGTTTGAATTTAAGTCCAGCTTATTATACGAATATATAATGATAGGGTGAAGGATAATATGAAAGACTTGATTTATTTCCAATATTCAATATTTACAAAATTGACGTGTATATGAGTAAGCAAAAATAAAATGTTCGCTTTAATTAATTACTCCCGTTGAATCAACTACGAGAACATCTTCTCATATATTCCATCTCTAAAATAAAAGAACACATTAATTTGCAGAAGATGATTGTAACTGGTAAGTATTAATGATACGAACATGATCTGAGCCAATCCTGAATTTCACATGAATTGTCTGAATTAATCATCGTATTAAAAATCGATAATATACGTGTATATAGATGCATAAGAATCAATTATTTATTTTATGCATTTTTGTATATAAAAAGTACTTAGTTTTAGTGACATCAATATTGACATCAAATATTACAATTCATAGAGACGTTGGTCCTATTTGTGAGTTCAATATTATGAGACTCACCTTTTATTATTTTGTGTGGTGTTAAATACTACCGAAATATATATTTTTTTAATATTGTTGTTGCATATATTGTTTACCGATTCCCGCAAACCACGCTTAGTGCACATAGATTGTCTTCTCCATTTCAAGTATACTTTGATTAATGTTAAAACAGTCATTAGTTTGATTGGGAAAAGGAGGGCATCGTAACTACATTCTTAGCCATTAATTATTTTGCTTCATAGTCAAAGTACGGATTGCAGAAGCAAATTAACAATAGGCTCTTGACTATTAGATAATTAACACTTCCACCTAAATTAAATTAAGTTTGTCATTGTCAAATTACGTATCCATGATAATAAATAATTTAGGTTTACATCAAAGTGAAAATGATACTCCTACAACTAGTACTTTTGATGTTAATCAGTAGCAGTTATAATGCACACACTGTTGGACTTTGAGTATTTGCCGACTCAATTGAGACGTCCATGTGCAGGGTTAAGTCTTAGAAATGGTCCAGGATTTGAATTTATTAGGGGCATAAATGGTAATAAAATTAAAGTATTGATATTATCGAATAATTTGATAAAATTTTCTTAGGCTTTGTTTGCTATTTAAATTTAACTCTAACTAGATTGAAGTTTTTTCATCTCAGTTTTTTTTTTTTTTTTTTTTCCTGAAAAGTCAACAAAATTTATAATAAGTTTTTAAAAAGTCAATCAACTCCAAACTTAAAAATTTCATCTCCAACCAACGAATTAAAGGCAAACTTAGTAATAGATGATTATCACATAAGCAACATAATACTTACTTCTTTTTAAAATGACAATAAATTATCACCATGTACACTTTTCGGACCTACCACCCAATTTTTTGTCTTTTTTTTTTTTTAATGTCGATTTTGTAACTGATTTTTGATGCAATTTTTCTTATATTCGTCGATGATATTTTGATTTTTTTTTTAATGTAGATTCCGACATTTATTTTGGTAGATTACCAATAATCTACCTAATTACTGTCCGACGACCGAAGCCGGAGAAGGCTAATTAGTTATACGTGTCGAAAATTTAAAAAAAAAAAATCTGGTAGAGCATGTAATTAATAATCTGCTAGGCTATTCTGTTAGTTTTGGAAACATATAATAGATTACTGACAGAAATCGAATAGGTTGCCTTTCTGGTCGAGATGAGCAATTTTGAGAAAAAACATACTTTGTTGACTTTGTTGACTTTTTTTTTTTAGGGCAAAAATCCGAAGATGAAGTTTTTTAGAGGTAGTCCTCAAGATTGAGTTTAATTTATGTTGTATTCTAATTAAATAAAAATAAGAATACCATAATTAATAAATATCCTAACTTATTAAGAGATATCCTATGTTGGTGGGATTTGGATAAGCGTTTTAGGTTACTTATATAAAAATGAATACATATAGAATATGAATCTTTCTACTCCTCTCTAGTTTCCAATATTTTATGGAAAATTTTTGGTTGTTTTAGCAACACCCACGCATCATGAGATTATGATCATGTTTCTTAGAGTATCATATAGGATTATCATGACATATTTTAAATTGATATATATTGATAATTTGATCAAATAGATCGTTCGTTTCGTTGTGATAAAGTGATGATTCGATTCAACATCAAAACATATATCTTCCAACACAACATAGTAACAAAACTATTTGGAATATCTAGTGTTAGAAACAACTCAATTTAATACCTAAGATGTCTCAACAATTAACCCATAATCTTCATACATATTGGTTTTACTCGTGTACCTTCTCAAGACATGTGACATCTACTATAAAATTATTTTTATGTTTGATTTTGGATTGATACTGCCGTATTTAGTTGAGTTTCCTCATAAATTAAACATAGATATAAGCATGCGAGTTAGGTATACTATAAATGATTTAGACAAAGAGAACCTAAATTATGTATATGTGTGTGTGTGTATATATATATATATATATATATAATTATTATTAATATTATATAAAAAAAAGAAGTTAAAAATAAGAGATAAGTCAAATTACCAATTAAAGAACTAAGGATAACAACGAAATTTCAATCATATCTTAGAAATGTGAAAAAGGCACGACAATGTGAAACAACGACAAAATATGGATGAAGAATATGACCATGCGTGATTAACGGCAATACACTTCTATGTTTATATATACATATAAAAATAACTCATAATAGTCTGATCTAGAGAGCTTATTATATACGCAGCAAATACATGCAGTATTTATTAATTATTTTATTTTATAAATATTTTTCTTTTGGAGACAAAAAGTTAATGCTTCTGAAATTTACTACATTTTTTTGTTGGAATAGTTTTTTTCTTTCTTAATTATTGAACTTAAGCGTTTTCTAGACGTTGTGCTAGTGATGATCTATCCAACTAGACCAACGACCCCAAAAAATACAATTTTTTTTAGCACCACACATGACCAAACCCCACTCAATTTTATTAAGCTAAAAAAGAATAGAATAAAATATACTAATGCATGAGCTAATAAATGGCAGAGAACCTCGTGCTATAATTAATTACTGCATGAGCAACTTTCAAATTCCTCTGTATAGAGCTGGAGAAATTAGAAAATAAAGCAAACAAAAGACAAATAATTCCTGAATTTGTTGCTAAATTAATTTTCGAATTATTTTTGTGGAGAAACCAATTGTTCTTCTTCGCTCTAGTTTTTTCCCGAGAAATTTTCGTCGGGAAAAGGTCATTTTCTGACAAATACATGTTTGACCTTTTATTAATCGAGTTTTAGCGATGAAATTTTATTTGTAAATGTAGCTTGTGCTGAAATAAAATTTCATCTTTTTTTAACTTTATTTTTTCATGATGATTATCAGAACAATGGCATACCTTCATGATAATAAACAAAAAAAAAAAATAGTAATAATAAATACATAGAGTATTAAAGTTAATTAAATCCCTCAAAATACAATAATAATAATTAATACATAGGGTATTCAAGTTAATTAAATCCCTCAAAATAAGTCAATTCAATCGTTAACTTATGTTGACTATTATGAGTCGACCTTTTTTTTTTTTTTTTCAAAAGATTTTAAGAGACGTCATAACTGGACATGGACCTTTGACAAGAGATGATGATGAGCAATATATATATACACACACATATATATAGAAGAACTTTCTTATCCAGTAAAGTTTTTCCTTTCTCTCTCTATATCTTTATCTCTTTGTCTCTCTCTAGCTGGTTGTAGAGTTCTCTATCCTATATTATGCCAGTCTCCTATGCAGGTTATATCGCTAGACGGAACGGCTATCTCCTATGCAGGTTATATCGCTAGACGGAACGGCTATTAAATAGGAGAGATTTCATATATATATATATATATATATTTGTGTGTGTGTCTAAATCAAATTTTTCTTGGAAGTGATTTAAATATTAGACCCGATGTTGGAAGTGAGATTGTGTAAATTTATCACTACGTTAAACCTGCAATCAGAGGCGGAGGGAGGTTCTAACAAGGAGGCATATACCCCCTAGATTTTTAAAAAATTCATTTTGACACCTTAAATTTAGCGATATTGATAACTTTCCCATTATGATAAAATATTTTACATCTTTATCCTTTACTTGCTCCTCCTAAATTTCTTTTAGAGTACTAAATTTATAAAATTTTTGTAACAAGTTTCAAATTAATTTCAACTATATATTTTTTTATTTTTAAGTATTCAAATTTAGAATTTAGTATCTGAAATGATTTAAAACCGACTATGCTATTATATAAATTTACAATTTTTTAAACTCTAAACTTTAAAAATAAATTAAACTCTATCACAAGTTTAGTTCATTTATTAAAAAAAAAACACAAAAGATACAAATTGATAAATCATGGTAAAAAATTTTAACATTATACTTTTGGTTAAATTTTTTTTGTTTAAGTCACGCCCGTTGAAAAAAAAATTTCGCTCCGCTACAGCCTTGCAATTGTACAACATTACCTCACAAAGTTGATACATAATTTCTTTTTTGTTATTATATACGAATGATCTACTTTATATTTTCTAATCATATTTATGAGAAAGGGACCCTCGGTTTAACTAGCTAGTTTAATTTAGGAAAGTAAAACTTCAGAAACTCTCATACGTACCAAAGTAATTCATTAGGAATTCATTTAATACAAACTCCTTTTTTTTTTTTTTAATTGATAAGTTATGGAGATTAATATATATATATGATATTTAGGTGCCCCTATTTATTTTATTCTTTCCCTTTTTTCTTTGCAAAGCGTTGTTCACCTGAGCACTTCTATGACAAACGAACACTTAAATCCAACTTCAACAATATATTCTCCTAGAGAGGTATTGTAACTTACTGTTCTTCTTCTTCTTCTTCTTCTTTTTGTTTTATTATTATTATTATTATTTGAATGGATTCCTATGTTCTATTTTGTTTTTGATACAATGTTGCTTTTTTTTTGTTTTTTAAATTTTTTCCTAATGGTATAAGAAAATTTTATAGTAAATAATATTTTTACGAAAATAATTAAATATCTCATTTATCCATAAAATTTTCATTTATCAATTAAATCTGCTATTTAATCTAAATATTTTAAAAATTTATTATTTATTTTAATTATTTTCTGAAAATGGTTATTTACTTCCTTCCTTCTTTCTTTCAGCCGTGTGCCCATTGTCATGTAGGGGCAGTCTTTGACATGGACAAGTTTAGCCCAAGTTTGAAGTCCATCAAAATACCTTCCTTTTAGACAAAAACGAAAAATGGGCCTCCTAAGATTTGGACTTTTCAGAAGCCTTAGGCGAATTTGTTCACCCCTCTCTACGCATACATGCGTAAACAAATCGACAATCCAAGCTAAGTCACAGAAGTGAGTTGATAGGGCATTTATTCTCTTCATTGAATACTTAGATTTGAATCATCACTATCATGTTAGTTGGGGTATATAAGTAATTCATTTCGTGAGGGATCCATATATCATGCGGGGGCATCCACTTCTCAGGATTATCTGGACATTCCAACCTTTATCCCTGTAACCCATTTTCTTTAGCGAAAAAAAAAAAAGAAAATCAACTAAGGAGACACATGAAAAAATGGTCGGCCTCTAAGAGGAAACAAATAGTTGGTGGTTGGAGCAAACGAAGTTTCCCTATTTACATACGTAATAACAACGCGTATCTCTCTCTCTCTCTCTCTCTCTTTTTCTACAATGTTAGACGTATCTCATTTTGGTTAATTTGAGAAAACTTTGTTGATTAGAAACTCATTCTAAGACTTTATAGAATTTATAGATCAATATGAGATATGGCCTATAATTTAGGAACTAAATAGAAGATTAATCGTGTATTAGTTTGACCTTCATGAAGGTAGGATAAAATTAGTTAACTCTATTTAAGTCAGAGCCAAAAAAAAAAATGTGAACATCTTACATTCAATGGCATACAAAGTGTATTAGTCTTTGGTTTAAGCCAAACCAAAGGTAATGTTGGATATTTTTTTTCGTTCTTTCTTCTGTTTTGTTTTGTTGTTGTTGCTGGTTTTTTTTTTTTTTTTTTTTTTTACTCCTAAAACCTTTTGTGGAAAAATTTACAATTATATAAAAATTTTGGAAGTTAAATCAAACTTAGTAACTTATAAGGGCAGAACATTTTTATTTTTATTTTGGTAATTTTGGAAGTTAAATCAAACTTAGTTACTTATAAGGCAAATTTTCTTCTTTGTTTGTTAGTTTTTTTTTTTTTTTTTTTTTTTTGCTATGTATATATAAAATAAAAACATTTTACCTTACATGGAATTTCCCGGATAATGCATAATTATAGTCCATAATTTTCGAGACAATTCCAGCACTTTATATTAAGGAATCTATCAACAGTTTAATTACGACAAGATTAAGTCATTCTGGTCGGCCAAAATTAATGAGAACACTCTACTTTCTTAGTGATCGAGTTAGGAGGGGAAAGTCATTTGATTAAATGGTTATATCACCTTTTTTGATCAGGTTCCTGCATTCAGCCTTCCTTTGTGACAAAGAAAGAACTAATAAAGTCACACTAATTGGAATTTCATTAAATGAATTAGCACAACTAAAGTTTAGTACTTGATGAGAACAATCTCAAGTAATTGGATTATTTAGTGGTTTCCTCTTTTTCTTTTTTTAAAATGATGGAAAGTGTAACAGATGTACCTTGATAATACCATCTTTTTTTTTTCTTTTTTTTTATTATTATCGTAATGGCCCTAATATTGAGACTGATTCAAACTTAATTATTATAATCTTACGAAAGAGAACAATCAAGGTAGTTTTCAGTACCTCACAATTGATAGCTAAGTTGATTAATGATGATGAGTACATGGATCAAATCTTGGTTGTATCTTAATTATAAAACTTTGTAATTCGTATTATATTATGTAAATATTTGTCTACCCACTTTTTGGTTCGGTTTATAATCTGAAGGACAATAAAAAGCTCCTAAAGTTATTCAATTTTATTATATATATGTATGTATATATATATGGGCAATATACTATATAAAAGTACTTTCTGTTTTATGTTTTGAAACCGGAAAGTATTAATTAATTATGGTACATGTTCAAGTATCCGTAAACATTGTATTGAGGCCTATTCAGTTAAGTGGATGTTAACACACGAGATACACGACTAGAAGAAGGTTCATCTTAATCTCTCACGCACAAAATATTGTTGTTCTAATTAATTATTGTGATATTTTGTTTCCACTCAATAAAATTAGAAAGCAATAATGAACAAAAATAAAAATAAAAAAGTAGTTAATCATTGACGAATTAGTTTGGAAAAAGTTGGTCAGATCGATTTCTATACAATCTTAACCAATCTCTTAATAAAAGCATTCCAAATTATGACCCACGTAGCTAAATAATTTGAATATGATCGGGATATTTTGTTATTAATATATATGAGAAGATTAGGATTTACTTTGAGAGATTTTTGGTTCTCTCGGTCTATACATTAATGTTTTTCCAGTTACAACTATATTTTCTTTAGCTTTGAAAGTATAAAGATTTGAACTTCCAACTGTGAATTACAAATATGCTTGTTAAAAGTTTAAATTACAAATATTAGATATAAAATATTTGAACAAATTACGTATTATTAATCACTTAGGTAGTAGCATGGTTTTGAGCTTACTCTCAAGTGTTATTGGAATTTTCAAAATTGAATCTGATGATATTCTAGTCGGGTTTAGTATCATATTTTATCTCTTGACATAAATAGTTATGACTTGATATATGAATATTTTTTACATGAGACCTTATAGTTATGCATTGAAAAGTAATTATAATTGAAGGTTCTTTATTCACACTTTTCTCCAAGCAAAAACAGAAAAGTGCATTCACTTATTAGTGCCGAGTTGAAGTAGAAATGTTAGAAAATCTCGAAAAGTTCACAAAAAACAATAGACAAGATGAGGGTGCAAAGAGAAAAGTTCAAGTTTATGGTTCAAAAAGAGAGAGAGAGATTTGGATTTATGGTGCGATGCATCTGGTAGTGGATATAATATATTGGTGCTTGAATATTCTAAAGGGCCAAGAAAAAGTAAAGAGAATTGAACTCGAAAAACATTATAATCTAGACAAATGAAATAAAGGCATTGCCTTTATATATGTGGCGAAAAGAAAACCGTATCTCTTGAATAAATTGCTACAAATTTTCTGTATCAAGATCAAGTGACGCTCCTAAAGTTTGGTGGACAATTTTTATTTATTGTTAATATGTATACATATATAAAACTACACACACATATATATATATATATATATGTATGTATGTATGCACTGTATTATTATAAATGGACCAAAAAAATAAAGGATCTGTCTAGGATTCGATTGCAATATTGCATTATTTTGAAAATGTCATGGTTAAGATTGAGCAATTGAAGGAAGGATCTTCTGATCTAGTTGCCTAATTCATATAAATTATAATCTAAACTAGCTGATTTGCCTTTTCATTTCTCTATATATGTTTAGCTAGCCAAAAATGGGACGAGCAGCCGAAAAACTGTGAAAACGGAAGTTCAACCATTCTCGTGTATAGGACTAGAAATAGTTAGTTGCGGTTCATATAATCGATAGTTAAAGTAATGGGCATTTTAAATTATCGAACAATACAATATTATATATAAATATATATATATATATATATATCTTTTAAAACTACACTAGTTTATATATATATATATATATTTTAAAACCACACCAGTTCTTTTAGGTTTGGTTGGTTCATTTGAATTGAAAATTTTAAGTTGGAGTTAGTTGAGTTGTGTGTTTAGCTTATTTGAATTAAAAAGTAAAAAAACTTAAAATGTTTTTTTTTAATATCAATACTTATTTTGTTTTATTATTATCGAAATTCTTTATAATTAAAAAAAAACATATATTTGAATTTGTATATATGTAAAGTTATGAAATTTTTAAGTTATAGTTAGAACTATGATTAATGAAACTGAATTAACTTTTGAGAAGAGAATAAAAAGTGAGCTCAGTTTTTTTGCCAAACATAGGCTTATATTTGTTTAATTTTCATAGATCTCTGAATAAGAGTAGATTTTGTTTTTCCCTCAATTGTTGTCCTTGTAGACTCTAAAGTAACGGGATAAAAATGATTCTTGATCAATTTAATAAAGGTCTTACCTAGGAATTTATCTCAATTAATCCCCTTTATTAGAATTTTGGTTAAATATATATATATATATATATATATGAATTAGTCTAACTAGATTCTTATTAGGATATTTGTTAAAAAAAAAAAAAAAAAAGGGAAGATACCACATGAACGTATTAAAATATTCCTTTTTTCTGTATGTTTTTAATAAAAATTTTAATAAACGAGATTAAGTGAGAGTAATTTAAATTTAAAGAATAAAGTTGGCCTCTTAAAAAATCACGGATAAAATAGGAATCGATGGATTGTGAAATTTAAAATATAGATGAATATAATCCAAAAAAAAAAAAAAGAATGATGTCTCGATACTGAAGTGAGTTAGGCCTCACATTCAATGCAATGTTCCACTTGGAGTCGTTTTGTGTAAGAAGCAGACACAAAATGAAAGGTGAATTTGAGCACTCAATACTTCAACTAGAACCATGCTTGTTTGAATAACTAAACAAGATCTTTGACTAATATCTTCATCAAAAAGCAAGGGCTATGACAAAGAAAGGAATTTTCTATAGGCTGTTAAACCTCGTATCTAATAATTTTTCTAAACTTTGGAGTTAAAAAGCATTTCTGTAAAGAAATAAATATGAATTGCCATGTGCCAAACAAAGCTTTAATAACAGCACATGTGTCATTTGACCAAAACTGGATTTCCAAAATCCTTTTGTATTTTGTTTTTTGTGAAAACAAGGCAATCATAGACCTTTAAGACAAAAGCACATTTAACCCCAAGGTTGATGTAATAATTTTCTTTAGTGATTAATTTTACAGTTGTTTGATTCTGAAAAACAATATATATTTTTTTTCTATTACTGTTTCTTTTTCTCTTTATTGTTTGGACAATGAAAATGAAGTACTCCTAACTTGAACAAGATCTCAAGTATACAAAGATAGCAAATTTTAACACTTTCTCCCCTTGTTTGAACAATTTATAGAATACGTAACGTTTAAAAAAAAAAAAAAAGATTTGTGGGTAAATGGGATTTTCTAAAGAAATTTTTTGACAAATAATCGAACCTTTATAAAATTAGAAAAATGATCATTTAAAAAAAATGATAAGTCAATGATTAATTATGATTAATTTAGTAATTGATTAATATTATAATATGTATTTTTAACTAATTAATTATATTAATCATTGATAGATTGTGATCAATCGTTGATTGATTGTGGTTATAAAACACTAATAAACAGTCATTTTGCTAAAAATATATATATATATATCGATAATTTATTTAAATAAATATTTAAAAATTATCTATTTATCTTAAAAAAAAAAAAAGAAGCAATCATGTATATATGAACTAAGGAGACAATTGAAGTGAGAAATAGTGAATTTCGGGATATTGTTGCCCTGTTGGCACCAAAAAAGCCTATCTTTTATCACTTTCTCCCCGTCCTATTAAAAATAAAATAAAATAAAATAAATGATTAACTTATCAAATAGTATTATTTATTTTGGTTTAACGGTGGGGACGAGATAGAGAGAGAGATAAGGAAATTAGACAAAAAGAAACTTCAAAGTTTGATAAAATTTTTGGCACAAAATTTAAGTGCAAAACATGGACAAAAATGATGGGGAATTTGTGCACTCAAATGCTGCAAAGGGAGCCATGCATGTTTGAATAAAGAAGGGCTAATTGACAAAGACCCTTGAGCAAAACTTAAAGGACTTTTATTGACAAACGGTGGAAGTCATGGGCTGTCAAAGCAAGTTGCTCCAGCGCATCTCTTCCTCTTCAGCCAGTGAGGTAACTTTATTCACGCCCCTCACGACACCCCCTCGCCCCCACCCTCGCCCTCGCCCTCGTCCTCGTCCTCGCCGCTTCCGCCTTTAGCCCTTCCATGTTGCATCGCAACCTATTCAAATATCATTTTCAATTTTTCTTTGGTTGGCTAGAATTTCATATATATGAGTTTGTTTTGTGTTTTATTACATGAGTTTCTTAAGTTTTGTTTTATTTTAACATTTTTTAATACATTTTTAGACTAAAATAGTACAAAAGCAAACTTTTGAACCAATAAAGGCCTTAGGTGCCTTATTTATCTTTAATTATAGGATACTCTAATTAGATTTTCTAAAGTAAAATTTAATAAAATGTTAAGCTATATGGTATCAAAATGTTGTTTTCCTTTTATTTATTTATTTTTTCATTCCTCAATCAAGGGGGGTCTTTGTGAAATTTATGATGTTACATGAGAGTTTGGACCCAATATAAAAGATATAACAATAATTTGACATATTTATATTTTGCACATTTATATGTAAAATAATAGTAATAATAATATATATATATATATATATATATTGTGCCTCTTGGAAGACAGAATGTTTATGTCTTTGTATAGATTGAGAAACTGATTGGTTACCAGCTGATAACGCTTGCTCCCAAAGTCATGTCTTTTTCTACTCAATTCACGTACCCATCACCTCCCAAACAAAACCAATTGGCTCTCAACAAATAATAATAAAATTAATTTTTGAAAACAAATAATAATAATTATAAAAGTATATAACTCGACCATTTCCATCTGCACTACGACTGAGGTCCAAAACCACTCGTGGGTCCCACATTATTATTGGATGTACCCCTCCTGAAATGGACCCCATTTTTTGTGGGAACAGAACCAGAGAAACTGGATTTGCCACGTGGCCACCTCGAACTCATGCCTCTCTTCTCCATTCCTTGTTGTTTCCCTTCACCAAGAGTAAAATTAGTTTAAAAAAAAAAAGAAAAAGAAATAAAAATCAAAAGTGATTTTATTCGGATGTAAATGTCATACCACACTATAAGTATATATATTTATATATATCTATATATATATATATATAGCAGTCTCACAACCACATTATCCAAAAAACCAACCAATAAGCTTAACACTACAGCTTCTAGCAGAATCAGAAAACCTCAAAAGCACTTTCTTTTAAATCTCAAAAATGGCTGAATTTTCAGCTGATCTTCAAAGCTTAATTAAACCCTCATTTTCCTTTCTAGATTCTGATCCAAACGTGGAACTAATATCCCAATTATCTTCTGGGATCAGCCCAATTAGTCTCAACCATTTCATGGATAATTCAAGCTTGTTGAATTTCCAAATCTTCAACAACAACAATGTCCCAGCTTTCTCCAGTGATCATCATCACAACCTGTTCGGCAATTCTACACCTGATTTTCCCGGAAACATGGCAGAAATTTTCCGGGAAATAATTTCAACTCCAGCAACGTTAACCAGCTTTATGCTAGTTATAACTCTTCTGTTAATAATAATTATCAGCCAATTAGTAGTAGAACTACTACTGCTAATATCAATCATGAGTGTCATGACAGCAAGAAGAGAAAGGCAGTGATGAATTTGGATTTTGCATCAGAGAGCAGCTCAGGAATTTCTTCTGATAATCTCCCAGTTTCTGAATCTGGGAATAACAAGAAGAAAAAAGTAATATTATTATTTTCTTCTCTCTCTCTCTCTCTCTCTTTTGTGTATTTTTCATTAGTAAATACAGTATTAATTTGAATTGTGAGACAGATTTTTTATTTTTTTATTTTTTTTTTGGTTGATAATTTTGCAGGGTTCAGGAAAAGGAAAGAGAGTGAAAAGCAATGACAAAGAAGAAGGAAAGCCCAAAGAAGTAGTTCATGTTAGAGCAAGAAGGGGTCAAGCCACTGACAGTCACAGCCTTGCAGAAAGGGTACATATACATATACATATATATAGACATACATATTATATATAGAAAAAGAAAAATAAAATAATTGATACCCTTTTTAAAATAAGTATGTGGGATCGATGTTGAAGTTCATTATTGATCAAACAGGTTAGAAGAGGAAAAATTAATGAGAGACTCAGATGCTTGCAAGACATTGTCCCTGGATGCTACAAGGTAGATAAAATTTGATCAATATTATTATTAGCTTTTCATTTTTATTAAAACAAGTTTTTTTTTTCAAAGTTAAAAAAAAATATTTTCAAAGGCTGTTGTTTTTATTTTATTTTATTTTTTTAATTACAAATGAAGTCTTGAGGTATATATGTAATAATTTCAATTCCATTCATGAATATTTGCAGACCATGGGCATGGCAGTGATGTTGGATGAGATAATTAATTATGTGCAGTCCTTGCAAAATCAAGTTGAGGTTAGTAATATTTCTTCTTTTTTTTTTTTTTTTTCCTCCCTCTCTTTTCTTGTGTAAAAAAATTTAAGAATATTCTTAAAATAATCATTTTTTTCTTTTAATTTGTGGATATTTCAGTTTCTTTCTATGAAGCTGACAGCTGCAAGTACTTTTTATGACTTCAACTCAGAGATAGATGCTGTGGAAAAAATGCAGGTGAAATTCTTTTTTGCATTTCATACACTAATTTATAAATTAGAAAATTCAACATTAGGGCAGAAAATTTTACCAAAAGTTGTAATCCAATAGTTACAAATTTTGTGAATTAATTGCCTATTTTTTTTATCAAAAAAAAATTATGAATTCATTTTAAGAAAACTCTTAAATCCTAGAATATGAAATGCAAAGAGTTTTATTATATTTATTTAAAAAATTAAATTACATGGCCTAAAAAGTTGTTTGACCATTTGGTAACAAATTCATATAAACTATTTGTTATTGCTTTGGCATAATTTGCTTGGAACATAATATAATATCAATTATCAAACCACCTACACACATGCATAAAATTGTATTATTGTAAGCAGAACTTGTTCTTTTCCCTTTGTTTTTGAAATCGATTAAATTAATCAATTAGTTTTTGCACAACTGTAGCTAAAATGGTTTTTGTCTTTAAAGAAAAAGATAACTGCAGCATATATATATATATATATATATATAAATATACATATATATATATATATGTTTTACATGTGGGTAATATAATTGAAGAGTGATGTGTTTAAATGCTCTATTTTAATTATTACTTTTTTTAATGTAGCAGAGAGCAAAAGCAAATGAGGCAAAAGAGATGGAGAGATTGATAAGGGAAGGATATGGAGGATTTGCTTGCTTCCACTCAAGTTGGCCCCTTTGACTTCACTTTTGGATGTTACCCCTTATTGCCATACAACACATGAAGATGCTTCCATTCCTCTCTAGCTAAATATTTTTCAATCCCAAAATCAGCAAAAAAAAAAAAAAAAAAAAATTGTTGTTATTAATTAATTAGTTCCACTCTTCAAGTTGCTATATTAATGTGTCTAGCACAAGTGGAAAAATGTCATACTTTGTACACTTTTCTTACACCATGGCATGTGAGGAATTTTAATGGGACATCAATACATTAAGGGATATATAATCACATATATTCTTCTCCTTAATTACTTAAGTACTAAATATAATTTTTACTTTTTGTATGTAGGATTTCTTTGTGCCAACTTCGGCTGATAATGTAGTTAAATTGATATATTTTAAACAAAAATGTGAATGAGTGAAGACAACATGCTTATGGAGATTTTAGCACATCTCAATTAGATGCCTTTTTTTTTTAAGGTATAAATTGGAAAATAATAATTAAAAGTAAAAGAAAAAAAATTATGAATATAAAATTATAAAAAAAAGGCAACGAAAAAGAAAATGAAAACTAGAAAAACAAACAAAACAAAAAAGATACATTAAAGAGAAATTGTTAAGATTTATTAAAAACCCCTTCACCTTACAACCATTAAAAAGTCTCAACTAGCTGGTTAACACCCATTAAAAACCTCATTGCATATAAAATAAAATTGCTGTAAACAAATAAATAAACTATAAATTATATATATATATATTATATTTATTACATCCGTTCAAAAAGACATTATTGAAACATAAAACATATTGATTGGACACTGAATTTGATGTTTTGCGTTTATGTTCAAGATTGTCACACATGAGCAATACAATACAACTAACATTGAAGTGGAACTTAATTTGACAAGTTTTGGATTAGCATACGCTATATTAATTAATTGCGAACATTGTAATACGTGTTAAGCCCTGATTAGACTAGTTTAGAAGTATGCTAATTTAAGTAGAATCTTGTTATGTTTGGACAAGAAACAAGCTTCCTCAAATGCTCACTCATTAGTTAAGTCATTAACAATAAGACCATCTAATTGACGGAACCAGAAAAATGAAACATTAAGATGTAGATTGTACTTTGACTGTGACGTTTTGTGTTATTGTTCTTAATCAATTAGCTAGGAAATTAATACAAGACAGCCAATATTGATTTAGACGTTTCAAAACTATTGAGGATGAAGATTTTACATTTTGCCATATATGGCTATCTACAATATTGTACACGTCCATAAACAAACACAGATACACGGATATATTATAAGTATATATGTACATAGTAGATAGCAAGGGTCTTCGTATATATATACGACACAGTTGTAATTTTTTATCGAGAAACTTATAACAATTAATTGATTTATTTATAATTTTGTAATATGATATTATTATTTAGATATTTACGTAAAGAATAATATTATTGAAAAATATCATCATAATTAGCTTGTTGTTCTTAAATACTGAACAGTTAACAATTAATTTATATCGAAAGAGTGGGGAAAAGTGAAAAGAAAAGTAGCAAAGGCCATACACCCATGTTGAGAGTTGACTAAAATTGACTAGTCTCTGTATTTGTGTGTAGCTGCTCTTGTCCAAAACAATATTAATTTATATCTTGATTATTCTATTATAAAAATACAAAAGACACTTTTTGGACATCTTTTATGGACTGCCACGTGGTGGATTATATTATAAAAATATCAAAGATACTTTTTCGTGCTCCTTCATGAACCGTTACAGGAAGGATGTTTGGACCCGCCACGTGATATTTAAAAATTTTTTATTATTTTTAAAAATTTTTCACTTTTATTTTGCGTTGTTTGTCTATTCTGTACACATTATCACAAAATGATCTAAATATTTCTGATGCACTTATGCTTTTATTTATCTATTTTTTTAAGCAAATAATATGAGAAGATAATTACAATCAAAGAAAGGAAAGATATTCCAATTAGATTGACACCGTTTTCTCATAACAACCCACTCTAAACCTCCCACTCAAATTCTTTTAAAAATTAAGAAAATTACAAGAAATGGGAAAAGGAAATTAGCCCGAAGGCAATCATCCAAAAAATATCATTGAAACCCATTTTTCGATGACGGTTTTTAATGAATTCTAAATCTGTGAATTTGCAGCCAGATGTTCTACCAATGTATATCAAACTTAGTGCTATCAACTGTTCATAATATTACATCTCTATAATACCGAGTTTTGATTTAAGAAAATAATCTCACCTATTGATAGAATTAAAGATACAATAATATATGAATGTGAGTCCACTAATCACCTAAGGTTGAGGTCCATCCCTAAAATTGGCTATCTAGCGATTCAAGATAAGATCATTCCAACTAGTTAAAAAAAGTCTAACTCTATTATCTTATTAAAATAAAGTGTCAAGCTTCATTTGCGGATTGCAAACTTTATTTTATATTATAAGTCCTTTAGTTTACCCCACATTTTTCATCCATGAACACATCTGCGTATACTGGATCCTTAGGACGTATTACTCACAATTCTAATAATTATGACACACACACACACATGTAATATATATATAATCATATAAATAAAGTTGCGTAAGTTTTGATGAAAATAATATCAAAACATCATAATAGAAATTCCATATATTACTTTAAAAGCACAGCTACCAACAAAAACAGCCTAAAAATTAATATACGTAGAAGCAGACGAAGAGCATCATAAAAGCCCCTAAGAAATTAGGGCGAAATTCCGACCAAAATGACTGGAAAAATAAGCAGAACCACCAGCCAGAGTTGCCGTATAAGGTTTTGATTGGGAACCCAACAGTACTCGTGTGTGTGTGTGTGTGTGTGTGTGTGTGTTTTTTTTTTTTTTTTTTAAATGTATATATAAATGTAAAGATTTGCTTCCGTTTTAACCACACAAGCTAAATTCCTTAAGAGTTGAATAAAGTAGTGAAGATATCACATGTCTTTATTTGTTAGATTTTATTATTATTATTATTATTATTATTATTATTATAGTCACACTCTTCAAGATAAATGAAAATGAATCTTACTAGACTTTGTTAACGTTGAAATTTCGCCAAACAAGGATTACGATGTCGGTATCCCTAAAGGACAATCAAGATAGCAAGCAAGCAAAAAATAGTAAATGATCAGTGCATGAAAGTAGGGAACATAGAGATTTCTAAAGATTTATCTTTTGGAAAATGACTACGTCCTCCCTGGTGCTGGATGTTTTCACTATCTTTAATAATTACACAATGCTATATTCTTCCAAAAAATATATATATTAGGGTTTTTGGAGACTTAAATAATTTATTTGTAGCATACTAAAAGATAACCCTTTACATATTATTTGAATTATAAATTATACAATCACATTAATTAATAAGATAAGCACATGTTAATCTCAGGTGTTTGGATCTCATATGCTGATATAGTTGTGTCTATTTGAGATAATCATTGATAATTCAATTATCTGTATCTGCAATATTTATCTGATTTTCGTTAATGATAACTGATTACCCGACTATTCGGGTACCGGAACTATAAGAAATCAATAGTCTTGACTGAGATACCGAAATCTTATTATCGTCTACCTATCAACAAGTTTTGTGTACGTGATTAAGTTTACATTTTCAGGATCTTGTTATATTTATGATTGTTTCCGAAAAATATCTTAATAACTAAGAGGAGGTTGATAGGAAATTAAACAACTAAAATTTGTGTAGCCCTATACGAAGGAAGTAGTACAAAACGTAGCCGTAAAGACTTCACATTAAAAAAAAAAAAAAAGAATTTCTTTAGGGAAAAAAAGACTTTATCCTTAATGTGAATCGATATGTAGAATTTAAGATATGGAGGGGACAAGCATTATCCACTTGTGACTTACTTCAAGCCGATGAACAATGCTATTGAACAATAATTGCATTGTAAGCTAGCTGTACGCCAGCAAATTACCAATTCCTACGTAACACTATTATTGCTCTCAATAAAACAATATTATTCCACACCTTTTTTATGTGACGAATATATGATGATAAATTTTTCTTTTTCTTTCATTTAATTACGGAGCTTTCTACGATAGAACGAGATGGATTTTTGTCGATAAAATGTTGTAAGCTTTCCAACAGTGTAAAAAATTAAAACCATATCAAAATAAAAGTATATATACAAGTTAAAACCCACAGTTTAGATCACTATCATATTAGTTATAATGTTATTTTTAACGATTTAATTTCTAAGTAGAAACATAAAGCAGCAATATCTATAGAATTTAGACTTAACTTCAAAGGAATTGATATTCGTTAACTTGTTGGGTGAAATTGCGCAGCATTCCTTATATGTTTGTTTTGAATTGTTATATATTTATGATATAAGACTGAGTTTTTTTTAATCATCAACATTATCTACGGATACTTACAGTAAGATTTTCGAATTTAATCATACTCTGTCAACAAAAGATATTCTCAATTTTGTAGGGTTTTCAAATAATTGAAAGGAGACTTTTTTTTTTCTTCAGAAAAAAGGAAGAAAATAAGTGTATTTTTGTAGTATCATGTGCATATTGACAACTGAAAAATCTCCAATACGCGTAGTTCACTCTGATTATCAGTCAGTCCAATATTTTTTGTCACCAAGCAAATTGATTAGTAACTTCCAATTTTTCTGGGGCCAAAAACAAATGATGAACAAGCTAGGCTAATTGTTCATCAACCAACCAACTTGTGTATAAATATCCTTTATGTCGGTAAAATTTTGTAAAAATGTGCTATATATAGATTCTTTTTTTTTTTGGTACCAAATATTAAGATTTTTTTTTTCAATTTTTAAAAATTTTTCCCCCTAACGATTATGACCCTTGAACCGATCTAGCAATGGAGATAAGAAGCATATATAATAGTCGTATGTATTTATATATAGTCCTCTAAAGAGGTAACACAATAAAAGCATTTCGTGTGCAAAGTCACTTCTCGAATCCCACTCGGACAAAAGGTCTTATAAGGATCCCACACATATATATAGATAAAAATGTACTGAAATCTCATGGATGTTGCCAATTCATGAAGTGAATGATTGGAGGCAAAGAATTCTCAATCTGTTTTTATTTTTATATTTATTTGTTAATATTTTTGTTTCTTTTTTATTTTATTGGATTAATTATATTTAAAAAAAAACCTTTTTTAAATTATTTTTTTGGGTTCACAATCAGTTAGTGAAATGAGTGAGAGAGTTCAGATGCATTGCATCCATGAAGCTGGGAGGGGGCAAGGGTGGACAGCTTTTAAATGGCACAAACCCGATGCCCCCAAAAGAGAGGGGGTCATGTGGGTAACCCCCTCTCTTTCTCTTTCTAAAAAATGATTAGTGCTAATTCTAAACCCCTTTTTCTCTTGCCAATGTGCGAAATATAGATTGGTAGGCCTCGTTCTCGCATAAGACTTGAGTTTATATTACTCTCACTGTATTGATCGGATATATGACAAGAAAAAAAAATAGTATATGCTGTGTAGAGTCGTTGAGACTTCAAGATTATCTAAGGACTCCAATCTCTCCTCATATAACCCTTCTATTAAAAAAAAAGAAAAAAAAAAAAAAAGAAAAGAAACTTCTCTCTCTCAAGCTTAATGTTTTGGGGTTTTCTTTTCACCCTCTCCCCCACTCAATCTTTCCTCTTTGACCTCTTTTTGACTAAAACTATTCATTTTTGTGCTTGACTCTTGAATCATGCATGAACAAAGAGAAGGGGGCCAAGAAAATATATTAAAGAGGAGCGCATCAAAAGGGTGGTCCCAAAAATAAAGGGCTTGTTTGGTTCCCTAAGGATCAAAGATTTTTCCAAATTGGATTGGAACAACCATTAGGTGGAGTTTTGGGGGAGAAGTATTGATATAACTATTATATATATATATATATATATATATATAATATATATATATATAATATGGGGCAAGTTCAAGGGATTTTAGTAAAGGGTGGTTCTTTTCTTTTCTTTTCTTTTAGCATCATCATCATGGTGATCAAAGATTTGGAAGTGCGATATGGAGTTGTATAGATTGTCATGGAATCTTTGAGGATATAAAACCAGTGCCACTAAAACACTATAAAACACCAAAAAGAGAAAATCTCTCATATGCATGCATGTATGTCATAATTAGGCTTGAAATTGTGGTGACTGACCAAAGATCAGTTTAGAAGCTGGGTGAATAGCGATTTTTTCTTAGAAGCTAAGCACATGTTTGGTTGGTTTGCTCCAATCAAACAATTTCAATTGATTTTTGTCATTTTCTTCAAAACTAAAACCCAATTTTACTCTTTAAATCTTTAACTCTAACTTAAAAACTCAAATTTTAAAAGTACATAATTTTGTTATTTTCACGTTGAAATGATATGTTTTTTTTAACTGCATAGAATTTCGAGAAAAATAAAATAAAATCTGTATTGATATTTTTTTTGGAACATATTTAAATTTATTATACTTATTTGAATTTATTATACTTTTTAATTTTAAAAGTTCATTTTCAATCAAACACACAATTTCAAAACGTAACATAACTCGAATCAAAATAATTCTGAAACTCCATTCTCAAGCGGACTAATCAAACAGGTAATAAGGAAACTACTAGGGAAATAAATTTTAAAAAAATGAAAAAGTATGACCAACCTTTTTTGTGATTGTACCACATGAATTACTACATAGTTCAAGAGCGCATATGAAATAGTGTATTATCTAAATAATATATGAACTTAAAGAGAAGATTGGGAAAATAAAAAAAATAAAAAGAAGAAGAAATAACATAAAACGACAAAACAAGGAAAAGAAAATAAAAAGATATTGAAACTCCCTTATGAAACTAAAATTGTTAAAAAAAAAAAAAAACCCTAGACGAAAGGTCTTTTTAACTAAGTTAAAAGATCATGACGAAACTCCCTTACAAAATTATAAAGAAGCTTATTCTCACTTTTATTACTGAATAAATCAATTTTAACAGTCGTACTATGAACATCTTCTGACAAAATTGGATCCAATAATAAAAAGTTTCAGTGGTCTCAATTTTTTTAACTACCATCAACGCCAAAAAAAGTGTTGCATGTACGACTATAATTAACTTATCATAAAATGTAAAATGCCTTTGAACCAGGGGCAAAAAAAAAAAAAAAAAAAACACTAATCATAACTTGTAGTGGTTTGATTCCATTCTTAGAGTAGCTAGCTTGTCAAATTGACTTCAATCTTCTCACAAGACAGTATTTGGATTTAAATTACCTATTTTATTAAGTAAAGGAAAAAACTTATGATATAAACTGTAATGTTACTCTATAACACGACATACATAGATGTTGTTCTCAATTATAAATTAGATAATTGAAAATTTTATTTGATGATTAAAATAATATTATCTAACAGATACATAAAAATACAGTTCGTACCATACGGTAAAGGTCCGGGCTTGAGCCGCTAGAAGCAACAGTTCCGACATGATCTACTTATATCTTTGTGAACAGAGTAGTTCTTGTAGAGAGTATTTGAAAAATCTTCTACCATATTAATTATTGCTATTTGAGTTGTTCAATTCCTTTTTTTTTGTTAAATGTGTAATTAACATGTGTCAGCAACGAAGCTACATAATTCCTTTACACTTTGGATAATGCCAATTTTCTTGTGAGCCCATACAATAGCATATTGCTACAAGATTATGCCAGAAAGTCGAATCTCGAGAGCTTATCATAAATTACAATTTTGACATTTTTGTTCCTGAGTTATCGTATTTTTAACGGTTTCATGTGTACTTGTAAGATGACCCTTATGTCATTAAAACCATTAAAAAAAATATCTTACGTGTGATTGAATTGTAGATGGAAAATTCAAAAATAGTCTAAAAACCTTTTACCTGTCTTAAAGAAACAAAGTCTACCTTCACAACTTAAGTTCAAAAGATCACCACCATCTTCTTAATATTCACTGCATTCTATTTTTTTTTTTTTTAGCATTTGTCATATGCCTTAGTAAATATTAATAATTATTATCACATTACTTAATTCTTAAATTTGATAAATGAACTACTTATACATGTCGCATAACATTAAATTAAGGAGGGAAAAAATTGAAGGGTTTCTCTTTTTTTTTTTTTTTTTTTTTCCCTTCCTTAGTAAATAAACATGGGGGAGGGCTTACTTGCCTTATCTCAATTTGTAAGTCAGGTTAGGTGTACTAAACAGGCCCATATAGAGTAGGAACCATGGACAGCAAGGAATGAACAAGCACGGGCCGATGCCATTTTGACCTCTAGCCCATTTATAGTTTGTACTTTCAAGTCTATCTATAGTCCGCAATCTAAAGGTTTTAGGGCCCGGGTCCGTTACGATAAGTTCAAACTCATAATTCAAACAGTATTGTTATTATTTTTTTTCTTGTGTGTGTACCTATATATACATTTGAAAATTAGCTTTAAAATGAGATATCACATGAATGCTTAGTTTTCCACTTTCTTTATAAAGTTCAAATCCATTTAAATAACTCTAATATTGTGAGAAAAACATTATTAAAAAAAAATTTGAAAAATAGGTTTAAAACGGGCTTAATTTTCCACTTTCTTCATTATATATCAAGAAGCGGGTAATAGAATAGAGATAAACAACTAATTTCTTTGAAGATTCTAGATGAAAGTTATTTCAAAAAATTGAAATTTGTGCGACGGTACAGAGAGAGAGAGGGAGGTGGGTAGTTAATCATACGTACTGTAGTGGCGAAGTCACTCTATCTTGACTCCATGTATGGAGGTCCTATTCTTTAAAAGTTTTCCGAATATTTTAATTCTATTCTTATTTTACATGTAAAATTATTTTTATGCCCCCTTTTAAAAGTTAAACCACTTATTAATTAAAATTAAAATTTAAATTACACCTTTCTTGTTATTGCAAAAAGTCCCTATTTTGTTTTTTTTTTTTTTTGTCCTCTTTTTCCACCCAACAACCAATGGATAACCTCAATTTTCATTTAGAAACCATTTGTTATTTTCTTCTCTTCAATTTTATTTCTCCCACCATTCCTTGTGTATTGATTAAAAAAAAAAGAGGGAATCATACATAAATATTTTGTCAATACGTAGCCCACGACGTAAATTAACACTTTATTTGTCTTTATATGATATAGTGATGTATGTGTAGCCATTCCCAATTGGAAGCTTTTGGTTTTGTAATGCTCCTTAACTTTTATTTGCATTCCATATATTACAATAAATATAATATCAAATGAATATGTCTTCCAAACGTACCATTAAACTCTTTGGCTCAGACCATCATGTCATGTCAATAAAGGCAGAATGTGGAAAGAGAAAAGAAAGCATAAATACAAAACCAGTGTTTTGAACAACCCTAGTATGAATAGGGCGTCCAAAATCCTCTGTTTTAATATAATTAATAATTAGGATATATAAGCCTTATAAATCACAAATGAGATTATTCTTTTAATATATCTTCTTCTTGTAATAGATCGGAAAAAAAGAAAAAAAGGAGATAATCGGAATTTTTGTTTCATGTATCAAGGAAAAAAGAGATTATAGATGGCAAAAGCAGAATCTGAAAAGGTAAAACAGAAAGTAAAATACCGATTGATATCCTAGAATTTTTGTATCCAAAAAGGAAATTAATGACAGAATCCCCTTGAAAATCATCACAAACAGAAGATCAGATTATCATATATATTATAACATTTTTGTGTTCTTTAAAAAAATGAATTTAATAACAGAATCCCCCTAAAAGTGATCACAAATGTACAGAAATTTTAATTAGATTTTGGCTGCATTTGTCTTTGGAAAATAGGAATTCAACAAGTGAATAATCCAGAAAAGTGAAAAAAGAAAGTAAGATTTACTTTGATATCCAAGCATATCCGTGTCATTAAAGAAAATGAATCTATTTATTATAAAAGCTCCTTCAAAATCATCATAATTCAAGGTATATGTAGATATTTAAATTTAAAAAAAAAAGGGAAAAAAAAATCAAACTACATATTAGATAAGATTGATTTGTTTAGATTTACCTGCTGTTTTAATATTAATTTCATTTGTGTGACGGGTTTGATAACTATATATATACATATTTGAAATATAATTTCCATTCTCAATATATATATATATATATATGCACACACACTCAACACTACAAGTACCAAATAGAATAATAGAAACAACAAATAGACACACACAAATTGTAACATATTTGAAATGGAACAAGGAGGACGTCTAAGCTGCAAGCGTGAGACAAAAATGGTGTTTGTTGTGTTAGCAATATTGTTGTTGGTTACGGCGACCGAAGCGGATCTTCCCGGAGCTCTTACCCAACCGCCTCTCAGATGTCCCAGCTTTCCTACCAAACATCCCAAAGATCCCACAAAACCTCCCATAGCTCCTCCCGTTATCCATGGAAGCCGTCTGGTTCCACGTAATGAAAATACTTGTAGTTAATCTACTGTATATAGTGTTAGCAAAAGGCAACGGATATATATATATATATATATATATGTGTGTGTGTGTGTGTGTGTGTGTGTGTGTGTGTGTAACTGTGTATGCATATATATCTCTCACCGCAAGCGAGCCAATAGGAAAATATAATACATGAAATCTTGTATTGCCTTTGAGACACTCTCCTTTGAGTAAACATAATGAATAAAAGTTTATTATATTGTTTTTTTTTTTTTTTTTGTTTCAATTTTCGTCTCCCTCTCTCATGATATTTTTGTCAAAAGTCACATAATCATTTTTATCTATTTTAATCTTAATTTATCAGGATTAGTCACTTGAGCTTAATTTTATAAATTTAAAAAGTTTTAGTTTATTGCATTCTTTTTTTTTTTTTGAAAAAAGTTTACTACATTCTAAACATAAATAATTAAGTAAAAACTATATAAGAAATATAATATAAATTATAATTTATAATCGGTAATTTAAAAAACTGAGAACCTTTAATGCGCTTTTTACATGTGGCAAAAATATGAAAATAAGAGTTGTCTTCTGATATGATTCATGAGCATTTATAAATAAATAAATAAATAATTCCAAAAAAAACCGATGATAAATTAGTAACTTCAAAACATTTTAGATATTTTTTCACGTGAATCAATTTTGGTAACGCATAAAGTACACACAAGCGATAAAATCGATTGGAGAATAAAGAACTTTTCAAAAATCAGAAAGAAAAAAAAAAACTTTTTACGTGTGAAAACAATATATATTAGTTCATAACAGTAGACCAATAAAAATTTTTATTCTGTAATATATGAGACTCCCAATTTTCAATACTTAGAGCATAATCTATATAAATTTCTACTTGTCAAACACATTAGAAATATGAATATTTAAATATAAACAATTCAAACACATATTTTATACATATTTCAAAATATCTATTACACATTTGAATAAATCCATAATAATGGGAATAAAAGCTACAGTTTTGCCTATTAACCACATAACAAAAGACAAGATCTCATAGAGAGCAAAATATATATATATATATATATATATATATTTGTTTCAATTTTCGTCTCCCTCTCTCATGATATTTTTGTCAAAAGTCACATAATCATTTTTTATCTATTTTAATCTTAATTTATCAAGATTAGTCACTTGAACTTAATTTTATAAAATTAAAAAATTTTAGTTTACTACATTCTTTTTTTTTTTTTTAAAGTTTACTATATTCTAAACATAAATAATTAAGTAAAAACTATATAAGAAATATAATATAAATTATAATTTATAATCGGTATATTAAAAAATTGAGAACCTTTAATGCGCTTTTTACATGTGGCAAAAATATGAAAATAAGAGTTGTCTTCTGATATGATTCATGAGCATTTATAAATAAATAAATAAATAATTCCAAAAAAAAAAACCGATGATAAATTAGTAACTTCAAAACATTTTAGATAATTTTTCACGTGAATCAATTTTGGTGACGCATAAAGTACACACAAGCGATAAAATCGATTGGAGAATAAAGAACTTTTCAAAAATCAGAAAAAAAAAACAAAAAAAAAAACTTTTTACGTGTGAAAACAATATATATTAGTTCATAACAGTAGACAATAAAAATTTTTATTCTGTAATATATATGAGACTCTCAATTTTCAATACTTAAGGGTGTTTGGTGAATAAGTTGAGTTTAAGTTGAGTTGAGATTTTTAAGTTTGAATAGTAATTTTTATTGACTTTTTCAGAAAAGACAAAAAACTTTATCAGAAAAGAAAAAAAACATGATAAAAAAAGTACAATTTAGTTTGAATTGAGTGTGTATGCCAAACGGGTCCTTAGAACATAATCTATAGAAATTTTTAGTTGTCAAACACATTAGAAATTTGAATATTTAAATATAAACAATCCAAACACATAGTTTATTTGAATATAATAGTTTGAGAAGGCATTCAAATACATATTTCAATATATCTATTACACATTTGAATAAATCCATAATAATGGGAATAAAAGCTACAGTTTTCTTAACCACATAACAAAAGACAAGATCTCATAGAGAGCAAAACGAAATTAAAAAAAAAAAAAAAATCTTAACAAGAGGACTACTCTTTCAAGAGTCTGGACATTGAAGAACAACTTAAAATCATAGCAAGTACTCTAGGTATTAGCTAGCTTGCTCGAGAAAATAGTTACTGCGACCATTAGGGCAACACATCGTCGACGATGTCCGCGATGGAAATGTGGTTAATTAGATCGCACCGATCCTCCATCGACGATAGAACCGCTAAATTATAATCACGTTGATGAATCACAGTGTTTTGATCATCAGCTTCCGCCATATTCCAACTCTCTATTTTTCCCATGCCACCCATTTCTAACTAGTATGTCATTCATTCTCTCAAGTAATTTTAACCCTCGTTTGAGCTCCAAAGTACGACCCTTCTTAAGAGTGGAAAAATTTTGAGAACAATAAAACAAATATCACCTAGCATCTTGCTTTGCAAAATTTGGACCCTGTAATATAGTGGGGGAAAGAAAAAACTCAATTCAACTTCTTCTTATGTAGACACTGTTGTTTTTGACCTTTTATATTGAAATTAGACGATGAAATCGATGACAAGATGAACAATCATCAAAACCTAAGATAATGTTTTATGCATTTTCATAATTTACCATGTAACAGTTATACATACAATGAATATTTGAAAAGAAGATAGTTACATAAATGAGCATTTATGTAAAATTTCTTCCATGAAACCGATAGTAATTTAGTATTTTTGAAACATTTTATAGAGTTTTCATGTGAATCACTTTTCATTACTTTTCATTACGAGAAAAAACCTTTCACGTGATTCCATATCATTCATGATATACATCAGTTACATATGCAATGGTTCAGCCATTAATCTTTTTAGGGGTGTGAATTGAGCTATAGAGTTTCATCTGCAAATGCACTGCAGTATTAATTAATACTTCACCTCTGTACCCTTTTCTTTTTTCTTTTTCTTTTTTTTTTTTCCCCCTTTTCTTCCGGAATTAGGGGTAAAAAGATTTAAACTCTACCTTATAATAGAATCATGTGTTGTTTTCTGTAGACTATGTATGCAGTTACTTTTTACATTTATTTATATTTTAGTATATTTGTTTCCTTTCATAAATAAAATTAAGCGTAGAACAACGTTTAGTTAATTTATTTAGTTTAGAATTCAATAACTTTGTTTATCGAAATAGTATATCGATTTTTTATTTACTTGAGATATTAACTACGAAATTAGAACATTAAAATAAAAAATTAGCACATAAAAGATCAAAACTAGGAAAAAAATTATTGTTTTTTTCATTATGTAAAAGCTGTCAATTAAAAAAAATTAATGAGTCAAATAAAGGAAAACAATTAGTCAAAACTTTTGAGTTTGGGGTAAATTTTAAGGAGCCAATTTCCTCTGGGACAACTGCCAACCATCTGAGCCTCCATGTACAGCTCCGTCTCTCTTATTAGACATAAAACAACAATTTTTATTATATATATATATATATATATATATATATGTATGTATTTTGCACTTACCCTCTCAATTTTTCGTGATTGATAGATAAGTGTTACCCTCTGAATTTTTCGTGGTTGATAGATAAGTTCATCAGTTGTGTTAGTGGTCCTTTTGATGACTACGTCAACATATATATATATATATATATATATATATATATATGTTTATCGAAACTAACTTGCACATAGCACATGGGCAGTGAATGAGGAGCTAAAACCAACAAAAACCGCGCGAATTACGTGTCAAAAAATGTTCATAATTTAACAGATATGATTAAATGGGCTACTGATGCAACAGATTCTGAACTTTAAGGCCTAAATTGTCAGGATTTTTAACTCAGGACTAATTTATCAAATATGAAAATTTTGAGAGGCATCCATGCAAAGAAACCTAAAAAAGTTGCAACTCATACGTCAATGCGGACGCTACTTTTCTTCACCCATGGGCAATGAGAGGAATTATCCGTTAATGATCTTTGAAAGGTTTAGATCGGAAGATATACCAAGCTTATTGTGAAATAGGGCACCAAGAATTACAGCTTACCAAAAAAAAAAAAAAAAAAAAAAATCCTCCGCTCTTTCCCTACTTGCCACATCATAAGGGGAATTAAGATCTTCTGTCTTATTTTTCTGTCTCATCTTATTATCTCCCTCAAATTAAATTATTACATTTTGTGACAATTTTATCATAAGATATAATAAATATCAAATATCAAATTTTGACATTTAATTATTATTAATTGACATCTTGACTTTTGAAATTAGCCATTGTATTATTGTCATATTTAAATTATTTAAATGTACTTACTACAAGTTTTAAGGCTTAAAAATAAAGACAAAAGGTAGATGTAATATGTATGCTTCTCTTTATTTTTTCCATGTTCATGAATGAATGGATCGAATTGCTATATATGGTCCCTCGCCTTTTAACAATTACGAAAGTCGAACGCATGTAACGTCTGTTAAAAGCTTCTTCTCGCTAATGATGTGTCAAATTTTAAGTGGGGAGACAGAGGAGAAAAAGGGGGAAATGATCTCAATCTGTAAAAGGGCGTCGTTAAATGACGGGTTTACGGACATTGAGGGTGGGTCTTAAATACTCTTTTTTCCAGCATTTGACCTCTCATTTTATTGAATACTAATGACACATGGTCCAAGTTCCGATGCAATTCCAAACGTAACTCAATAGGAAGAGACAACATTTTCAGTTACATTGAAATCCACTATTTTCTAAGTTAATCTATATTCTAATTAATGCTTAAAAGAGCAAGTCTTAACTTCTACAAGTTAATTAGGTTGTTTAAAGGGCTCGACGTGGAACTTCTAAACTCACACCAAAGAGTTTGTAAACACTTTAATAATTTGCACAATTGGATGTAATAGTACAACACACAATACAACTCACGCCCTAGCAATATATGAAATAAAAACATTTCTCATTATAGAATTTAGGTGCAATTTTTACTTTGCCGCTTTCATATGTGGAATCACTTATGGCTTCTTCCACCACGGAAGCTAAATTTATAGCTTCCTTTGAGGTATTGAACCAAGGAATATGGTTGCGGAATTTTATTGCTGAGTTGCGAATTGTCAATGGCATTGAGAGACTATTGAAGATTAATTATGATAATAAATCCGTTGAGTTGTATTCTAAGAACAAGAAAAACTCGTCGAAATCAGAGCATATTGACATCAAGTTTGTTGTTCTTAAGGACAGAGTCTAGAATCTTCAAGTGTCTACTAACATATCAGTACAAATCTTATGATTGCGGATTTGCTTACCAAGAGTGTATCATCTAAAGTGTTTCAGGAGCATGTGACTCATGGAGTCACTACCACAAAATACATATTTCACGACTGTTTTTAAAAAATGGTTATGGAAAGTACGCCAAAAACACGATGCGGAATAGGGTTTCCGAAAGCCATCGTGATTGCCAAGTGCTTCCATGATGGTTTTGGAAAACAGTCGTAGAAGCCTAAGCTTCCACGACGATTTCCAAAAACCGTTGTGGAATTGGAAGCTTCCATAACTGTTTCCGAAAAACTGTCGTGATATATCTTACATTTTAAAAAAATTTACTTTTTCAAAATTTCGTGTGAATCCGCCACTTTTTTTTAAAAATAATAATAAAAAAATCTACGACATACCACGACGGTTTTTGTCAAAAACCGTTATATTACAAAAACCGTCATGGTATGTGGTGCATTATTATTTTTTTTTCCTAAATGTATCTTGAATCCGCCACTAATTAAAAAAAAAGAACGTTCATTCCCTCCACATTTTCACTATCGTGCCTCTTCACTCTCATCTCTCCAAACTCTCTTTCGAAACCCATCTCCTCCGCTGTGACCCTTCCTTCCATTATCTCTCCTACCTCGCCTCCATTCTCTCTCGGGCCTCTCCTTTTCTCTATCACCTCTCATCTCCGCCGGCCGCGACTCCACCATTAATTCTCTCTCACGCTTCTCCCTCTCCTTCTCACCTTTACTCGCCGTCGTATCTCTTCCCTCCAATATCTTCCTCGAAACCCATCCTTCGTCGCGACTACCCTGTTACGAAGCAGACCACACCCACAGCTATGTACTTAGTAAGTCTCTCTCTCTCTTGCTCTCTCTTGCACCACACATATTATGGAAGTTCATTTAGTTAGTTGTAAACGTGATTTTGGGTTATTGTTGACTGTATTTGTGATTTTGGGTTATTGTTTTCTTGAAAAAAGTTTTGAATGTGTTTGTGATATTTTTACATATTACATGTTCGACAAAATACCCGTTTGATTAGATTGTGTGATTTTTAATGTGTTTGGGTTCGTTTTGAGTTTTAGATTGATTTAAATTGTTTCGTTGAGGATTAGGTTTTGTAATGTAATGTATGTTTTTGTAATAATTGTTATACATTGTGACACAAAATCAATTGAAGATTAGTTATTATTTTAATTTGGGCTGTGCAATGGATAACATACTGTATTTGCAACCCGTGGGAAATTGCATGAATTGGGTAAAAAAAAAATCGTAGAATGACCTACCACGATGGTTTTTTGAAAAAACCGTCGTGGAAAGTTATTATTTACCCATCATTTGGCTTCAGTTTTGCCTATTTCACGACTGTTAAAAAACCGTCGTAGAATCCAAATAAATTCTACGATCCTGGATATCACGACGGTTAGAAAATCGCTATAGAAAAGATACCACAATAGTTAAAACGGTTGTGGTATCCTCTTTTTGTATTAATGAGTGTGATTCATCTTGATGATATGCTTGTATAGTGAGAATTTGTTTTTTTATGTTCAATTGGAATTGACATGTTTTTCTGGTTGGGCTTGAGTGTTTTCCTTATTTGTTTATATTGAAAACTTTAAAGGAAAGTTTTTGTTTTGTTTTGGCTAAAAGTTATATTCTTTCGGTTGTCGTTATGCATAAAGTCTTAAAAGTATATTGTTGAAATCTTTTGTGTTGTAAAGTTGGACCAGTTAGAAATAGGCATGTTAAGGGATCACATTGTATGAAATTTCCGTACTACTTGATTTATGTCATTGATTATATTGATATATATGTCCATTGATGGATCTATTTACGAAATATGTAACAAAGATGGCTTTGATTCTATATTGATATAATTGATGGACCAGATTATTTAGAGATGTTACTTGGTGAAGATAATGAATATTGAGTTCATAAGTTGTTTCATAGTGTACAATTGTAAAGTGATATGTATGGTCTAAGTGGCAGATTGTTAGAAATTATATAAAATGACTATATATATATTAAATTATTTGTGCATTATTGGCTATTTTACTTTGTCTAGCTCATTAAAAATGACCAGTTATGGTTTATTAAGTAGCTTTTAGGGCATCTCATTGAAGTATGAGCTTTAATGTGTAGAGACCAAGTATTTTATTTTATGATTTATGATAGGTTAATAAATAAAAATAAAATATATTGTAGATATAAGTAGATTGAACATATGTATTATTCACTGTCATATCTCATTATTGAGTGAAATAAGGGTTTTTCTCTATAAAGAAAAAGTTTAGATGTGTATCAGACTGATAACCTTACTTTTGGTTCTCAATCGATTCAAGTATGTCTTCCTATCAATTTTTTTTGATGATTTAACATAAGATCTTGGTTTTTAATGTTAGCTTGGTTTTTAATGTTGGATTTTAGGGTTAATTTCATTAATAGTATCTGTAAGAATTTTATTATTAAAAATAGTATCACTTTTTTTTTCTTTCATTATTAACACTTAATGTAGGGCTTAACAGCATTTAATGTATATCAAATTACGGGTTTATCCTTATCTCCTATAAGCTCAAATATCCCTCTCATTCGCATAGCCCAAAAATTTTTTTCAAACCAACATCTACAGTATTTTAGAGAGAGAAAACTGAAATCTAGAGAAAGAAAGAGTTACCACCCACCGGAATATTATTTTTTTTCACTTTTCCTCCTAGCCCCCCACTCATTTTAAAACCCAAATCTTCAAATAATAGAGAGAAACTTCCATTTAGAGAGAGAAACTTCCATCGAAAGTTTTTTTTTTTAAATCTAACATTTTTGGCCATTTTTTAGTAAATGTCATTCTTGTTATGACTACCCGGTCATAATAGTTATGACCTATGTTTAAAAAAAAAAATTTAAAATCTAACAGTTATGACTGGGTGGTCATAATTGTTATGACCTGTACTAAAAAATGACAAAAAATATTAGATTTTTTTAAAAAAAATTTTTTAAACATAAGTCATAACTATTATGACCAGGTAGTCATAACAGGAATGACATTTACTCAAAAATGGCCAAAAATGTTAGATTTAAAAAAAAACTTTCGATGGAAGTTTCTCTCTAAATGGAAGTTTCTCTCTTTAGATGGAAGTTTCTCTCTATTATATGAAGATTTGGGTTTCAAAATGGGTAGGGGGTAGGCAGAAAAGTGAAAAAAAAAAAAAAAAGATTCCGGTGGGTGGTAACTCTAGATTTCAGTTTTCTCTCTCTAAAATACTGTAGATGTTGGTTTGAAAAAAAAATTTGGGATAATAAAGGGAAAAAAAAGTGATATTATTTTTAATAATAAAATTTATACAGATGCTATTAATGAAATTAATCCTAGATTTTAATCGGTATTTCTCAACATAAAAAATTCACGTGATTCAAACGTCTGAAATCCGACAATAAGAAATGGAAGGATTAAACAAATTATTTGACTCACGAACATGTCGAAGATTATATTTGATAATCTTTATCAGGCGATTAACATTCCTTTTACTGCTTTATCGGAGACTTAGATAAAATACTTAGATAGGTTTGTTGCTTATCCTTAACTGATGAGTTTAAAGTATGCAACACCTTTAGAAAAGACTCGGATAAGTTGTCCATCAACTTGGAAGCAAATAACATCATAACCTTATCATAATAAAATGTCCAGTTTTATTTACCTGTTGATAAACATTTTTTGTATACTTTCATCCTTAAGATTAACAGTGTTTGGCAAACAAGTTTAAACTCACATTTTTCATATCAATTTTTGTCTTTTTCTGAAAAGTCAACAAAAAAATTCATTCATCAAACACCCCTGTATCTGCCCATATATAAACATAATCAAGGATATATCCAAAAGCAATAAAACACCATATATCTTACTCTAGCATACATATATAGGAAAACATGGTTAGTTTACAAGCGTTGCATTCTAATAGAAATAACGTGTAGCAACAGGAAAAAGAAGGGGAAGGCCCTTTAGGCATATATAGAGATGCCACATCTTATATATACTAAAGGAGTGTAAACTTTTTACTGTTCATCAACAGTGTACTGACGGTTTTGCCCCTTAAATTTTTGTTATTTCCGTCCTTGGTCACCGCCTCTCACTCTTACTGTTCAGTGAATACTAAAGGATGTATAAATTACTATTCATGAACAGTGGAATGACGCTTTTGCCCCTTAAATTTTTGTCCTTTGTCTCATTCTCTTTCTACCTTTTTTTCTCTCCCTCTCCTCTGCGCACGTGTCTCTCTCTCTCTCTCTCTCTTCTTTGGTCTTTTCAGTTGTCTTCTTTGTCTCTCTCTCTCTATATATATTTTTTTGGGCTTTTTTTTCCCTCCTCTCTCTATCTCTCTTTACTTTTTTTTTTGGGCTTTTTTTGCTCCTCTCTCTCTCTTTACAGGTTTTATTTCTGAAGCCGAAGAGCACATCTCGGTTATTTCTTCACTGCTGAGGTTCCATCCAACTGCACCTGCAAAAAAAAAAAAAAAAGCTTAGAAATTTTAAATATAGATTAATATTTTCATAAAATATCATAAATTATAATTAATTAAAATTAAATGAAAAAAATATCATATTTATTTATATATTTCTTTAATATTTGTCAAATTTTTGCTCTTAATAATATGGCATGGATTTAATAATATAACATATGTTGTAAAATAAATTAAAAACAAATTTAAAAAAATAGACAAAAATATATAAACATATATCTGAGTTGAAGAAGATTAAGCATGATTGACGATGACTTACCAAAAATTATCTGAGTTGCAAGATTTTTATTTATAAATATATATATATGTTTGTTTGTATATATAACTCAGATATTTTAATATAAACATAAATATATATTTTAATATGATATAATAAATACTAAAAAACAAACTTAATATAATTTTATTCTATATTTTAATTAACTGTTTTTATTATATATTTGTCAATATTTTACCGTGTCAATGAACAGTACCTTACTCATTAGTCACCATTTAAGGTTGAGCTCATATCAATGTTTGTTATCATATTTTAATCTTCGCTTCGGTTTTTTTTTTTTTAACTTTTGCTGCTTTGCTACAATAAAGGGTGCAATATTTCATAGTTTAATAACAATGATTTTTTTTTTAATTTTTGTTACTTTTGTTGTACGTTTTTTTTCTTACAGTAATACACAGTAGTTATTTTTTTTACGTTAAACTATCGATTTACCCTTATCTTATGTGCTGTTTATAGCTTATCTACAGTGGAATGACGGTTTTGTCTTCACATATTTTACTGTTTTGTCTATAGTGCAGAAATTTTTTGCCCCTCTGATTTAATTGATTTTCCTTCATCTACCGTGAGTTGACATTTTTACCCCTAT